>NHNW01000016.1:522867-780307 GCA_002786025.1 Zasmidium citrigriseum | reverse complement strand
ACCCTAACCCTAACCCTAACCCTAACCCTAACCCTAACCCTAACCCTAACCCTAACCCTAACCCTAACCCTAACCCTAACCCTAACCCTAACCCTAACCCTAACCCTAACCCTAACCCGCCGGGCCTGCGGGGCGGGCCGAGCCGAGCCAAAACTCGCTAGGCGAACCTTAGTTTATGTTTACTTATAGAATAGTCTTCTTAACCCCAATATCTCTAAGTATAAAGTATTATATTATATGTCTTAATTCCTAGTAGTTAAACTATAGTATTATTAGCCTATATATTACTACTATTCTAATATATATTACAAAAGTAGGGTTTTTAATCTAGATCTTAATAGACTTAACTATTACTAATAGAATTAAGCTAAACTATTTATATAAGATTTTAACGGTTATCTAATACCTTTAATTACTCTCTACTTCTTAAAATTATTAGTAGTTTAGTATATTATTTAATTACATAATATACGCTAGATCTATACTAGTAGACCTATTACTACTATTATAGTTATATATCTATATTCCCTCTCCTTAGCTTAAAAGTTCTTAATATAGAGTTACTCGTACTAGCTAAGGTATTTATAATTAATATACGTATTATAGTATTCCTATTAAGTACTTAGTAGTAGTAGAGGTAATAGTAGAGAAAGTATAGGGTAAGAGTAAGAAGAGTAGGGTTAAGTAGAATAAATAAACTAATATTTAATAGTACTAGTATCTTTTATAGTATTCGTAGTTAATAAGTTAATATTACTACTTAAATAGTAAAAAAAGTTAATTTTAAGTTAATTATACTACCTTATTCTTATAATTACTATCGAATCCTTATAGCTAGTATTCTAGTACCTATTATAGTCTATATAGCTAAAGTAGAATCTATAGCGTTACTAGTTTATATATAGATATTATAATACTTAAAGAGCTACTAGAGGTAGTAGTTAGCCTAGCTCTTTATATTTAGTAGCGTCTTATAGATTAATAAGTATTATATTACTATACCTATAAGGAGGTATTACTATATAGGTTAAATAGATTTACTCTATACCTATCGCTTATTAAAGAAGTATATTAAGCTTACTATCTTACTACTACTTATTAGCCTTATCTTATTACTTCTACTTACGCTTCTAAAGCGGCTATTATTAATTTATAGGGTTAGTCTACGCCTTAAATACTAATTTACTACTAGGGATAAACTAGTACTTATTATAGTCTCTAGTAGTAAGTATATAGTTAGCGACTAATAGTTCTTAAGCTCTATAGTAGTAGATAGCGCTAAGTATCTTTCTTATATATTAATTATAAGATTTAGGCTAATAGTATATATTATCCTTTATCTTCTAAATATAACCTTTTATAATAGATACTATTTTCTCTATAGGCTTAAGGCTATATATTAATATAACCTAAACTACGTTAGTATAGAAGAGGCTTAGTATAGATAGTATTAATCTCTTTATCTAGCTTAGCCTAATATCTATTAATCTAGTACCTAAAGTAGTTATCTATATATATTATAAACGTTAAAATATTACTCTTATATATACTAAGCTACTTTTTAATTAAGGAGTAGGCTAATTTAACTAGTAATATTGTCTTATTACTAAAATATCTAGTTTAATCTATCTAGTAGCGTATATACCTCTCTTAAAGATCTATTAGTATTTATAGAAGTAGTTATCTATAAAAGACTATATATTAATATCTAGTAACTAGATCTCGTCTTTAATAATAAGCTCTTTAGGTAGTAATAGTAGTAATAGATTACTAGCTATACGCTCCTTAATAGTACTAGTCTATTACTTAAAGTCGTCCTTAGTCTATAAATTATCTATCTTATTAACGAGAGCTATAAAGAGGTTAGTAGTAAGTATAGGCTTAGGTCGCTTTACGTTTATACTTACTACTCTACTAATTTAATAGTTAGTAGTAGCGTTAATAGTAGAGTATATATACTAGTAGTAGAGTACTATTAGAAAATCTAGAAATACTTAGTAGATAGTAGATAATATTAATAAGGCTCTATCTTAATTATAGAGGAAACCCCTTAACTCTATAGCTCTATATTCTTTAAAAAGCTTATTAAGGTACCTAAGAGTAATTACATAATCTAGCTTCTTCTATCTATTTATTAGTACTATAGCTAAGGATATTATCTTATTAACTAATTAAATAGTATAATAATAAATATAAGTAGCCTATACTTAATAGTTTTATAGGTATAGTTACTAAGAAGTACGTTAAAGTAGCTTTTATATTACTTAATTATCTTAGGGTAGGTAAAGAAGTACTACTAAAGCTAATTAAAGTTAATAGAATTGTCTATATAGCCCTTATTATTACTATATCTATTACTACTCTAAATAGCTAGTAGGTTACTTAGAAATTTATAGTTATTAGAATTAGTATATACAAAATAATTCTAAGCTTAAAAGTAGTTAATTATAGCCTTAATAATAGTTTTACTATATAGTTAAAGGCGTTTAGTAGCTACCTAGGCGTTATTAATATCTAAGGGTAAAGAGAGTATATTTTTAGTATTATCTATATTATAGAAACGTCGCTTAGCCGCCTATTATATATATATATATTATAGTACTACTAGCCTTTTACTACTTAATTATAAATCTTATAAGCTTAGAGTTATAATATCTTTAGTAGTAGTTTACTAGTAATAGAGGCTATATAGTAGGGTAATTATACTTATACTAGTTCTAGAAGAATATTAATTATAAGAAGTCTATCTCTAACTTATCTTCTAGAAATATAGTATAGCTTTAAAGATAGGTAGTCTTCTTATATCTTAACTACTTACGAGCTTTCTTACCTATAGCTACTTACTCTTCTCTCTTTCTTTTATTATAAGTAATATATAATATATTATAAAATTTACTATCTCTAAACTATATATTATATATTCTATTATCCTTAGTCCTCTTATAGCTAGTCTTATTAAGTTTAAAGCCGTAATTAAGACTAGACTACTAGATATACTCCTAAAGATATTTAAGGTTATTATAGGTAGTAGGATACTCTACTAGTACTAGTATAATTTCTTACTATACTCTATCTATTAAAGATTATAATATAATATTATACTACTAACTTACTAATACTACCTACCTTAAAAAGTAACTCTAATAAAGCCTACTAGCTACTAATAGTATATATAGCTATAAATATAATATAAGATAACAATAACTACTTTATTACTACTATATTTAATAAGATAAAAGCCTTTTAACTATATAAGCTTAAGATAGCTACTATAGTAGACTAAAGGTAGATTTCTATAACTATAGGTATAGTCTTCTAGAAGATTAATACTACTACTATAAAGAACTATATTAATATAGCTATAGTCTATTATAGTAGCTATAATAGATTTATTAGTAAGATAGGCTAGAAGACGTATATTAGCTATTCTATAAAGAACTATAGTAAGGGATATATATAAAGCTATAGACTTATAGTAATAAAGTATATAGTATTAGATATAGTATAATTTAAAACTAGTCTATTATATAACTTAATATTTAATACTATAAGTATAGTACTCTACTAAAATAGTAATAGATAAAACTACTACTAGGAGTCTAAACGTATAAGCTACTAACTTTATATAATAATAGGATCTAAGAGAGTCTCTATATATAGAATAGGCTTTAGCTTTAGGAGTAGGATTCTATTTAATATAGTATCTTTATTGTCTCTCTATATAACATTTTTTTAAGAGAGAGGCCTCTTTAAGAGAGAGGAGAGAACCCTAAGCCGAAAATTATCTTTAGTACTAAAAGGTTTAATATTATTATCTTTAATACTATAGCTTATCTTCTATACTATAAGTTAGCTTATTATACCTAGGCTAGTTATAGTTACTATACTTTAGTAGTTTATCTTACTTCCTCTTAAAGGAGCTAAAATAGGTATTATAGTCCTTCCTTTTAGTTTAATACCTTCCCTAATAAAGAATAGTTACTAGGGCTATTATTAACTTAGGCTCTATAAGTACTTTTTTAAGTAAGATAGGCCTTATCCTTCTATTACTACTAAAGGTATTAATATTATCTAAAACATTATTCTCTTTAGGCTCCTCTTCTATACTCTAATAGTAGATAATATACTAGTTTTTAACGCTCTAGTTATTACTAATATAGTCGATTACTTATAGTCTAAGCCTATTAGGGACTATTAGTCTATAGCTATAAGGGACATAGTAGTCCTAGGAGCGTTTATAGATATAAATTATATTTATAGGCTACTACTATTAATACTTATAATTAGTCGTAATAACATCTACTTAAATATTAAGCTATACTTAGACTAGAATAGGTAAATTAGTACTATTAAGCTAGATAATATAGTTACTAGTAAGGTAGGTAGCTTTTTATAACTAGTTCTCTATATAGAGCGTAAACTATAAGATATTATTATAATTAACTCGTAAACGTCTAGGTATACCTAGTATTAAACTATATTCTCTTACTTACTACTTTATAGCTAGTTAATAGCCTTTGTTTTATAGCTCTATTCTATAGTTCTAAATAGTATTAAAGGTAGAGAGTAAATAGTTCTTAATCCTTAGTAGTTACGTAGGAAATAGTTCTAAGACTCTATAATAGAGCTAGTAATTTTATCGTAGCGCCTAGCTCTAGCTTTACTAATATTCTTATTTCTAAAAGTGTCTTAATCTAGCGCTATAATATACGCGGCCGCCTTAAGTAAGTACTTACTTATTTTCTTAAGAAGCTTAGTATAGATAGCGTCTAAAAAGTATAAGTAATTAGATATATAAATTTAGTAGCTACCTTACTATAGAAGTTCTTAAGTATATTATAGTATAGATACTAGGCTTAGTAGTAGTAATAGGTACTTAGAAACTCGTCGTTATAGTTAAGTAGACCTTTTATAGTAGTTAGAGATAATAGTAAACTTCTTACTAGGCTTAACGTTCTTCTAGTAGTCGTTAGCTAACGTATAGTTAAAAAGCCTAATAAACTACTACTAGTTATCCTTATCTTCCGTTAGTATAAGAGCCTAGGCTAGTAGTTAGAAGTAATTATTAGTATCTAGCTTAATAGCTATAAGTAATACCTATTTAAACGAATTCTTTAGAAATATACTATTAAAGGCTAATATTTTTAGCCTATATAAGAAGATAGGACTATTATCTATAGGTAGATAAAGATCCTTTAAAATCGACCCTTTACGTTAATTTAGAGCTAGGTAATATAGCTAGAGTTTACTTCCTTAAGAGCCTTAAGATAGGCTAGTAGTTTATTAAAATAAGAGAGTCTAGCTACTTAATCGTTATAGAGTAGCTTATATTTAAGTCGATAGTATTTAAGTAGTAGTATAGACTACTTAACCTTATTAAAAAGAACGCTCTAAATCGCCCTAATAGGAATATCCTTTATAATATCTATAACATTTAGTACTTCTATAAGTATCGTTAATATAAAGGCTATAGAGGCTATATAGGAATACCTAAAGCCTATATAGGTATAATCGTTACGTAGAATTGTAGTCTTAAAGCTAGTTTTAACGATATAGGCTCTATAGATAAATAGATAGACCTTTGTTTTTTTATACTCTATAAAATACTTTACTTATCTCTTATTAATATAGTCTTATTCTATTCTTTCTTCCCTTACTCTTATAGCTACTATAATCTTAACCTTATCTATAGAACTAAATATTACTCCTTTACCTAGCTTAATAACGCCCTTAATAGCTATTTCCTAAATATTATCGTCTTAATAAAGTAGGCTATATATATCTTTACTTCTATCTATAATAAGGATAGTAAGGATAGTAATAGTAAGGTATTAATATTAAATAGATATAGAGATAATAGTAAAGAAAGAAAAGGAGTATATTTAAAGTATTAAAGATAATATATAGTATTAGGAAAATCTTTAATAAATCTTATAGTATTAAATATAATTTAGGTTATAGAGCCTACTAGAGGGGCCTTTATACTACTATAGTTATTTCTTGTACTAGCTACTCTATAGTTATTTAGTACATACTATACTACTTTATAAACTACTCGTATACGCCTAAATATACATATATATACCTAAATACGCCCTTATACGTACGTGTCCGCCTATATACGCCTAGATACGCTAAAATACGTCTAACTACGCCTAAATACGCCTAGATACGCTAAAATACGTCTAACTACGCCTAAATACGCCTATATACGCCTAAATACGTCCGTGTACGCCTATACGCGCCTATATGCGTTTATATACGCCTATACGCGCCTATATGCGTTCGTATACGCCTATACGCGCCTAAATGCGTTCTTATGCGCCTATACGCGCCTAAATACGCCTATACGCGCCTAAATGCGCCTAAATGCGCCTAAATACGTCTAAGTACGCCTAAATGCGTTCGTATGCGCCTATACGCGCCTAAATGCGCCTAATACGTCTAAGTACGCCTAAATGCGTCTAAATACGCTCTTATACGCCTAAACACGCTCGTATATATCTAAATACGTTTAAATATACCTAAATACGCTCGAATTTACTACTCTTAAAGTCGTATACTAGCTCTACTAGTATATTCTATCGATAAGTAATAGATTTCTCCTTACTACCCTTAAAACTAAATACTAGCTCTATTAGTATAATAAAGGACTTTCTAGGCGACTAATTTTACCTAGTCTTAGGTAGGCAAAATCTTAGTTATAGATTATAATACTAGCTTAAAAGTTTACGTAGTAATATATTACTTTCTTTACGTTTTAACACCCTTTCTTTTAATACTATATAATACTATAACTACGCTAATCCTTAACTCTTATATATTCTAATCGTATTACTAAGTACTAATTACCTTATATAATACGCGTACAAATATATACGAGCTACGAGAGTAGCATAACTTAGTTAGAAATCTTAAAGGCTCTAAAAATCCCTAAATCTACTACGCGTACTATATACTCTCGAGCTAAACAATATAATACCTTCGAAACGTAGCTATATAGTAGCTAGCTATATAAGTTTAATAAGAGATCTTAATAGAAAGTTATTCGAGAAGCGAGGTTATAGCTACTCTTTACGTACTAGTAGCTCTAAAAGGTATATAGGCTTAAAGTCTCGATATCTACCCTTAAACATATATTTAAAGAGGTAAGTATTATAAACTAGGTAGCTAAAAAGCGTCTACTATTAACTAAGGAGTAGAGTATACCTATAAAAGGCTAGAGTTTATAGGGAATTATATCTATTTAATACCTTAAAGATAAATGTAATATATCTTCTTAGATAAGCGCTCTTTAGAGTAAGAAAGTAGTAAGTAAAGAGTATAGTATTTCTATACTTTAGAGTAGAAGTAGTATAAATAAACAATTAATCCTTATAAGAAGGGTAAAGATATATCTATTGTAGTTTAAGCTACTATCTATAGGTATAAGGAGAGGTTAGAATTAGTAATTATAGAGAGAGTCCCTAATTTATAAAGGAATAGATACTCTACGGCCTCCTACGAGTAGATACTTAACGCTAGACTAGTTCTATTCTATACACCTAGCTAGGTTTTATATAAGACAATACCCTAATCTATATAGCTATTAGAATTAGAGAGTAGTTTAAGATATATAGTATAGAAGTGTTTATAGGCTAGCTACCTTGTAGCCTAGATCTTAACACTATTAAGTACCTATAGATATACCTTAAGATGCTTATATACGAGGTATACCCTTATTTAGATAACCCTAAGGGTACCTAAGATATTAAAGAAGTACTAGAGTAGTTACTGCCTAGGGTATAGTAATTAATATCCTATTAGATAATAAGACACTACCTTAGGAGCGTAGAAGATAGGTACTAAGTAGTTATTAACGTAGAAGGCGAGTATACGAGGTTCTAAGAAGCTAGTAGTTAGGTAATATTAAGCTAAGTACCTAACCTTTATAATTACTAAGTTTTAAGAAGTATAGTAGTCCTAGCTATTCTTTTCCTAATTCTCTTATATATCTATAGTATACTATATAGGAGATACGGGAAATAACGTATATAGCCTAAACTTATAAGCTAAGACTATAGAATCTTATACTAGACCTACTTAGTATCCTTCTCGGATAGATAGTATAGTATTACATAATACTAAATTGTTCTATACTTAGTAGTAAATAGGGGCCTACTCGCGGAGAGAGCTATATTAGATAAGCTAAAACATATTCGTACTAGATTTCCCTTAGTCCCGTCTTTTGTAGATAATTCTTAGTTATACGGTAGCGAAATAGCCCTTGTTTAATAAATCTAGACTACTAATACCTACTTCTTAGTAAGGCTCTATATCGTTATACGGGTATATATATCCCTTACTTCGGTATACTATTACGTAGGTATATAATAGGAGTTGTCCTTTATATAGGAAGTATTAGTATAGAGTTACATAGTAGTATCCTACCTTCGCTCTAGCTATAGAAGTAGGCTCTCGCTCCGTCGTCTCCTAGCTTATTTATCGTCTCTCTTTCCGATCGTACTTGTTTCCGATCGTACTTATTTCCCGTACTACGTCTCTATTATACCCTTCCGATACCCTAGGCCCTAAGCTATCTACCTTTCTCTTATCTAGTCTAGTACTAAAAGTCCTATACCTTACTATATAGCGATATCTACCTAATAGCTTCGACGAAAACGGTAGAAAATACCTCTAATATAACCTAGCTATACGAGAACGTATTCGGACGAATACGAAAGAACACGGATACTATATTCCGATATATAGTAAGCTAGTAGAATCTAGAAGCTTAGCCCTACATCTCGCTATAAGCTACTCTAAGATTATCGCTATAGCTAGACGCTACTCGCTAATCTAGGTACGGGAGCTCGAAACCTTAGCGGTGTTTAGGGCTAGATACGACATTTAGGCGCCTAACTATAGCTACCTACACCTCTATACATTCTACTAGATACTATTACCGTACTTCGAGTCGACTAACTATACGATACTAAATAGCCTTCTAGAACTCTAGCGTTTAGCGGCCGAGTATATTAATAAGGGGGGAAAGGATAGCGATACAACGTAGTAGAGGCTAAATTCCTAGGCGACACAAAACGCGACATAATTAGACGAGTTTAGGAACATCTATAACTCTACTATTCCTAAGACGTAGGACCTATACTATAGTTACCGTAGACGTTAGCGCGAGCTAGGAGTATAGCTCTTACTAGAGCGAGACTATCTATAGTACTCTTGCTATATAAGGATATAGGAGTACGTTATTATACTTTTACTCTTTATATGATTACTAACGGAAGGTTTTAGTACCGCTTAAGGACGCTAATAGAGGCGAGACTATAGAAACCTTAGAGTTCCGTCGATAATATTAATTATATAGAGCTAAGTATAAGGGGCAAAGTAAGCTATAGGGTAAATAATAGAGAATACCCTATAGATAAGTATTTTTAATGTCGGCGAGATAGAAACCTATATAAATACGAGTAAGTACGTAGCAATATTAATAGTATAAGGAGTATTATACTATTTTTCTTAATAGGACGGTTCTATATATATCTCTTAACTCCCGTTATCGAGTATGTTTTATAACGGCCTCCTACGAGTCCGCGTTATCGACAACGAGATCTATCGACTCGCTATTTAACGCTACCGTATTTAGCTCGAATAATATTTCGAAATTAATAGTATTATCTAGCGGTAGCGATCGTTGTATTTTACGCTAGACAACCGTATATACTAATATATAGGTAGATATTAGGTCTAGTTTAATAACTTTATAGCGAGAGGTTCTATCTAGAGTAAAGTAGAATAGTAAGTACACGGTATTTAAGGGGTTCTAAATACTACGTATAATAGAGGCTCGGCTATCGACTCTAGGGGTACTCGTCTTTCCTATCTCTATTAGAGATACGGGACGTTATTCGTATATCGTCTCTAATAGTAGGCTCGCTTATCTAGATAGACTTTCCTCGAGTCGGGGGCTAATAGAATAATCCTTAGAGCTTAAGCGGTAGTCGGTGTCTTCCGGTTTATTATCCGCCGAATCCGACTTAATAGATTTAGTATTAAGTACTACCGAATATCTATTTACCTAAGTACGAGCCGTAACCCTAGAACGACCGTTAGCCCTAATACGAATAGATATATAGTGCTTATAATATACCCTCGTAGGTTATTATATATACCTCTAGGTCGAGGCGGAACGACTTTATAGCTTACTATCCGGCTTAAGGATAGTAAGAGGTCGTCGCTTAGAGATAAGGTCGAGGGGATAGTTACGATATTCTTAGTTCTATCTATTATTAGTATTAATAGATTACGGTAGTATTCTCGATTATAACGGATCGTCTTATTAATTACTAACTCTATAAACTAATCTTTTAGGCTACGACTTATATAAGCAATCGATTCGTAGGCGAGGCGACGTAACATACTTACTAACTACGATAATATAGTTTATTATAGTATAGATCCCGCTCGTATATACTAAACTATAGTCTACCTAGCTCGAATAGCTATAGGCGAGGCGTCTCTCGACGCTAGATATACGGTATATATCTTTCGAATAGGGCGGAGGTATCCTCTCTAATTCGCTAGCTCTAGTAGATAGCTAGCGTTAACTCGTAGGTATAACTTCGGTAGATTGTAATAAGATTAATCTTATATAGTCGTCTAATCTAGATAGGCTCCGAGACCTCGTAGTCTATCGGGTCTCTAGTATATAGTACCTTTAGACTAATACTAGCGAGATATGCCCTCGCTCCTTTCCTCTTCCTCCTACCTATATTATATCCTAGTCGCGTCGTCTACTAGGAGACTCCGAGGCGTATAGCCCTAGATATCTATATAGTAAATATACTACGGAAGAAGTAAGGGCGGGATAAGTATAGTATATAATAAAGGCTAAATAGGATATAATGTAAGTAGTATATATATAAGATAGGAGAGTCGAACGGATTTACTATTTTATATAAATTAAGATTAGTATACGTCCTTTCCCCGTATTAATTACTTATCTCTTAAGATCGAGTAACCTATTACGTACTAATATAGGTACTAGCGCCCGACCTTATACGGGATTCCCTAAGTAGCCGATTTTATACGCCCTAAGTAGTTATTAAACTCGAAGGTTTATACTTTAAATAGAATGTTCGGAGGGTTTCTCGTTATAGGACCTTAAAACCTCCTTACTACGCTACTAAGTCGATCGAATAAGACTAAGCTAACGTGTACCTAGAGCCGTATAGTATAGTCTTAACGATACAGATAACTCTAACTACTCGTACTCTATAACTCGATAGTAGTTGTACTTAATAATAACTCGACACGGCTATATCCGCGGTAGTTAGTCTCTAAAGCCGTATATTTTGTACTTAGCGAAGCACTTACGCCCTTTATATATAGCCCTATACTAGGGATTACGCGTACGACCGCTCTTGTAATATTAACCTATACGTTACCGCTTTCGATAATCTCTCTATCTAGCTTCGCTACCTAGCCTTTGTCGCGTACCTAGTTAATAAGTCTACCCTATAAGGATGTTAGCTAGAACTCCTACGAACGTAGATAGACTTATATACTATAAATATCCTTTTATCTCCGTATACTGTTACCTATACTATAGCCTCGACTAGTTAGTAACTAAAGTCGAGTAGTACCTCCGTATAATACGGCTAGAGAATAAAGTAGTATTTAGTTATCGAAACCTCGAGTTACTCGGCTCTATCTTATAGAAGTCCCTCTTAACTAAACCTATCTACAATAAGGTAGCCTACGATCGTTATTAAATAGCGATAATAGCGAGAGGCGGATTCGTAAAGTTAAGATACCGTAATATAGAGGTTTTAGAGGAAGTTAACCGCGCTATCCGATAGACTAGGTAGATATACGCGGGTAAGCGCTAGGAGAATACCCTTTAGCTATATATATCTCGTTAGCGGCGGCGGAATAGTATAGTCGCGGCGTTAACTTACGTCGTTTATCCGCGCCCGCCGTAGCGTAAGCTAGATGCCTTATAAGGTTTATAGTCGACTATCTACGTCGTAGAGCGACTTAAGGTACCGGTATAAGATAATAGAGAGTTACGGTAGGATATAGAGTATATATCCGATACCCCGTAAGATAGAGGCTAATATAGCGTATATACTTATATCTTATATAGTAAGTATATTATATTCGCCGAGAAGGTGGACCTAGATAGAGACCGATTTAAGCTCTACCTTAACCGCTAGCGTAATAATAAGGCGCTCCCTAGAGATTATATTAGCTAATTTCGAGCGGTAGGGGTGTAGTATCTAGACTATTACTATATAGCCCCTAGTATAGTACCGTAAGCGTTAAGAGATCCTATAGTAAAGTATTAGAGGTATTAGATAAAAGGCGGTATAGGCGCGAAGAATTATAGTATTATATAGTTAGAATATTCTATTTAGAAGACCCTAGAATATTTAGTAGCGGTTACCGGGGCGACAGTAGAGTTTACGTATTTGCTTTCTACTTATGTAATCTAAATTAAGAGGTAGTAGAAAGATATATCGAGGATAGTTAAATAGTTGTTCTTAGTAATATAATACTATAGACGAAATTTCTATCTTCTATATAACGTATTATATAGGGCGCGGTAGAGTAGTAAAGAGTTAGGAGATCGTAAATATAGCTTAAGTCGAGAGACGCTAATATACTAGATAAAATCGGCCCCGGTAAAGCGACAATAGAGGTCGCCTAATTAGACTAATAGTAGGACTTTAGAGAGACGGAACTAGGTAGATATAGGAATACTAAAATATAGAAACCTTATAATACCGAATAAAAACATCCGCGGCGGTATAATATTAAAGCGCATTTAGGCGTAGATAGGCGCGGATAGGCGTATTTAGGCGTAAACGGGCGCGTATAGGCGTATATAGAGGTAAGTAGGTTAGTAGCGATATAAGCTATAATATTAAGTATTAGAATAGAATATTTAATACGGCTAACTAAGAGGTAATTAATATATCTAAGACCCTAGGAGTATAGAGTACCCTACCTCTATTTTAATATATATAAGAATAAGGGCGGGAACTACTAGTATACCGGATAAAATTAGTCGCGGTTATAGATACTTTATATATACTACTAAATGGAACGACGACCTTTAATCTATACTAATTTGTCCTTACGTAATAGTATATTACGGTAAGGGGGCTTAGTACGCTAGATAAGACTAATTATAGCGAAGTAACGAGATAGAAGCGTACCGATTACGCGTAGGCGCATATAGGCGTACTAGGGCGTATATAGGCGCACCTAAGCGTAAATAGGCGTACTAAGGCGTACTAGGGCGCACTAGGGCGTACGGAAGAGTAAGTACTCTAGATATCGATACTAGTCCGAGCTAGGTATATTAAGACTATAAGCGATAGAATAACTATATTTAATATACGTCGAAATCTCTCGATTATTTAAAGAAGTAGGCGATAAGAGCGGAATATATAAGTACGCCGGATAAAATTAGTCGCGGCGGACCGTTAGTCTATATAAGCTACTAGATAAAACATTAATATAGGTTACTAGCCTATTTCGATATACGTAGGCGCTTGTTCCGTTTATAATCTACTAAGCTATAGGTAAAATTAAGATCGGTAAAGTAGAAATGTCGTATTACTACCGAACGTACTCTTTAGCCTTTAAGACCCCTTAGGCGCGCCCTAGTATCTTACTAATAATAAGTTCGGCGATATATTCGTTCGTAGAGTAAGTGTTCCGGAAACATATATTAGAAGGATTATCTTTAGCGTATATACTACCGTAATATCGTATAGTAACCTAAACGCTACTATAATTAATACGCCTTTAGGGTAAGTCTTATAGTCTTATTCGCGTAGTTTATAAGGCTAGCGGGATACCGGTAAGCCTAGGTAGTTATATAAGTACTCTACCTTATAATAGTTTATTACCTAAACGCTTAGCCGCCCTTAGCTAGTATTTATTTTACTATCTTATAGTAAGTGTCCGCTTCCTAGCTAATACTATCTTAGTCTAACATTTCCTCGTCGCCTTTAGTAGTATAGTCGATTACGAGAGTTCCGAGTTCCTAGCCTAGGCTATCTAAGTTCGGGACTTCGTCGAAGAGATCGTCGAATACGGTAGCACCTAGAGTATCTTTATCGTAGCGTATAATGTTTATGTACGGAATACGAGCGCCCGGGTTCCTACTTAGGTATTCGTATATAGCGTTAGACAATCGCTACTAGCCGTACGTTATTATAGGAGCGGACCTCTAAATAGACTCGAATGCCTCTCTAATTAGTACTAGAGAGTAACGATAGGTACTAGATATAGTTAGTATAGAACATTACGTAAATATATAATAGTATAAAATAAACGTATAATGTCTTCTAGCCTATTCGAACCGAAAGGAGGTAAACGAGTACTCCCTCGCTAGTAGAGTTAGAAATAGCCCTAAGCCTATACCTAGTCTTAACGTCGTTCTTAATACCCTCCCGGGCCTTTAGGAAGTCTACGTCCTTTCGACCCTAGACGTAAAGTACGGTTATAAAGTCGTATACTTAGGTCTCCCGAGTCTTACCCTTAGTAATCTATAAGTACGGGTACTTCTTAAGGATATTACGAAATACGATGTCCTACCTCTTCGTACGCTCCTCGTACTTCAACTATACGAGTAAGGACTCGTAGTAAGATACTATCTATATATAGTTAGCTATAACGATCTACTAATTAACGTCCTTACTAGCCGCGGCGTACTTTATAGTAAGTAAGTAACGTATTATCTAAGAGAACGGTCCGACGTTAGCGGCCTCTAGCGAAGTTAGTATATCCTCTAGCAAGTTAGGACCGCTAGAGATATTCTTAGTACTAAGTGTTAAGTTTTCTCTCTAAGTAGTAACCTCGTCCTTAGTAACGAGACGATCCGGAATTTAGAATAAGCGGTAGACGCTATTAACGACGTCCTTAGCGGACGTCTTACTAATAGGCTTACTCGACACGCCTTTAGAGCTTATAAGGTTAATTACTATATTCCGTATAATAGCCTTACCGTTAAGGCTACCGAACTTAGCGAACTTAGTACCCTTCGCGGGAAGCGCTAGGCGAATAACCCTCTCGACGACGATAGTAGAGATGTCCTATTATAAGGTAGTTAGTATATATAGTCTTATAGTACTAATAGTGCTTTATAGAAGTAATAGTAGTATCCTCTTACTCCTCTTCCTCTACTGTCTCCGCCTCGCTCTTCGAGACGAGCGGATCTTCTAGATCTAATACTATGTTATCCGTATTAGGATCGTATTCTAGCTAAAGGTAGTCTAGGTTAGCGTCGTTAATATCGGGCTCGGCTAGGAGGTTCTACTCGTCTTCTCCGCGGTCGCTATTACTAGTACTATCTTAAATATTATCTTTCTCTATAGGCTTATTCGACTCGTCTTCGGGGTCGTAAGTATAGTTACTAGCGTCGCTCTTACTATCTTCGTCTAGCTCGCTAGTATAGCCTTTATTATCCCTATTACCCTTTACCTAAGTAATATCGCTATTAGTATACGGGATATAAGCGCTTTTAGCGGTACTACTAGATAGCTCGGCGGGCTTCTCGAGTAGCTTCTCCGTCGACGTCTCGATATACTACTAGTAAGTCTCGTCGGCGGGCTTCTAGTTAGCCTTATTGGAGGGCTTATTAGAGGGCTTCTAAGTAGGCTTCTAAGTAGGCGTCTATTTAGTATCGCTAGTAGCGCGGCTAGTAGGCTTATAGCGAGGGCGATCGCTCTCGAGAGTACCCTTATAGGTCTTATACGACTCTAGCTCTTCTACTACGACGATACGCTACGTACCTTAGCTAACCTTAGCGCCTATACGCTAGCCTAACTAAGCGGCGGTCTCGGCGGCGAAATTGTAGGCGGCTATAGGGTCGAGGCGATCGACGGCGATAACGAGATCGTAGAGAGCCTACTAAAGTTAGTAGCTATATTAGTAAGGGAGTAGATACGACTCGTACCTAGTCGATTAGAGGATACTAGGCGCGGAAGGCCGCGGTATCGAACGATATAGTAGCGGTTACTAGTAGGCGGGAAGGTTTAATAAGAGCGGGCGGGGTATAGGTCGTAGCGTATACTAAATTAGGGAGTAGTACACGCTAGGTATATTAGAGGAAAGGTAGGTAGTAATTAGGAGGAAGGTTATAGTAGGATATAACTTAAAATAAAGCTAGCGCGTTATAGCCGTTACTAGGGGCTTCGCGCGCGTAACGTAGGGCGCGTAAAGCGAGAAGCGCTAGACCACTTCGGGAAGTCGATTTCCTACTAAACTTTAGCGGCAAATCGCTAGCGAACTTAAGCGCCTAATTTTATTCGCTTAATACTTACTATCTCTATATCTTTCGTCGATTAGACTATAGAGAAAGGGGACCTCGGTATAAATCTATATAAAGCGAATAATATACGTCGATGTCTAGTACGATTTCCCTCTAACCTCGTAAGTAGCTTTTAGTTATTAAACACTATAGTAACTCCTATCGACTAGTAAGTTTTATAGATCCTCCTACCGCTAGTATTCGATTTATACTAACGCCTAGCTCGAAGTCCGCCTTAGTCTACGTACTAGCGCCTAATTTTATTCGGCCTAGGTCGAAGTATCCTCTATATATCTCCTACTATAACGGGCATTAACCTTTTAATAAGTTTCGGGGTACTTTATTAACTTCTATATAGCGATAGTATCGTATTAAACTAATATTTGCTCTACTCGAACGGTATATCGTACTACCTATATACTTAATCTACTAGATAATATACTAGCGCCGCTAATTACGTCGTCTCTTCCTCTAAGTACGTCCTAGGGACCTCCCTTCTAATAGCGTAGCTAGAACGCTACGCTCTTCTATATCCGAGTCGGAGTTATTCTCGTTCTACTCGTACTATAGGTATTCGCTAATCTTGTTCCTAAGTATAGCTACGGTATCTCTCTCGTCCGCTAGAGTTATAGTAAGCTCGATCTCTTTCGCCTACTTCTCCTAACCGCTCTTAGTACGCTTAGCGGCCGTACTATTACGTATAATGCTTAATAGGTACTTTAACGTAGTCTCCTAACTATTAATTATATTAGGTACTGGAGTAGTAACTACGGCCTCTATCTAACGGGTAATAAATCGTTACCTACCCTTTGTATCTACCCTACGAATCTAAGAAGGATTACGGGTAAGCTAGCGGGATATAGCTAGAATATATACTCCCGTTATAAACTAGCGGCCGATAAGAAAGCCCCTAACGCTTGTAATAACGTAATAAATAACGCTAGGCCTAAGGAAGATCGCCTTTATACTATCGACTTCTACTACTACTTCTCCCTCGAGGAGTCTTCTAATCTAGTCGAGTATATTAGTAGTTAGGTTAACCTTATTATATAGAGCGAGGTTCTTCTCGGTAGGGGGCTAGTAGATAAAGACCTTCCTATACTACTCTATATAAGTAGATATAACATATGTACTATAGTCTAGTAACACTAAGTTAGTCGTTTACTAAGCGTATGTTTTAACGGTAGGAGGTAATAGTCTTACCGATATAAATATTAGTAAATCCTCTAGCTAGGGACTAGATAACTTTAGGCATATCTAGTAATACTAGGTAACTAGTACCGTTAATTAGGGGAATGTAAAAACTTTCGTCGGCGTTAAGGGTTACGACTATACTAATTGCTAGTATACTTATAGACTACTTATCTCGGTAGTTATATTTTAACTCCGCGAGCTATTTCTACTTCTAGTCTAGAGTTATCGTACTAACTATTTCTCTACGAATCTAGATATCTATATCTTTAATAGGCGCTAGGTTATATTATATAAACATCGACTTATTGGTATACTTTTCTTCCGAAGAGTAATATAAAGAGTTATTTAGCGTCTAGGGTAGACCGCTAACCTCTTTCTATAAATGCCGGGACTTAGGCGGGTAGTCCGAGAGTTCTCGTACTAGATAGGATAGTAGGCTCTAATATAAACTTGTCGGAATCCTACCCTATAGCTTCGAAAATAGTAAACTATAGGTACTAATACCCTAAAGTAGTAATTCGATAGCTATAGGTTTAAGAATCCGGCTCCGCGTAGTAACTAGACTCGATATAGACGATACTACGGCGATAGGTATGTTTACGGAGGTTTGTAGCTAAGTCTAGGCCGGAACGTCGGTTATAGGCCCTTAATATACTAGTACGTAGTTAACGTAAAGATCGATAAGGTATTCTATATACCTAGTATAGTCCTGTCGCTTCTTAATATATCCTCTATAATCTCTCGTAGGCCGAGCGTTAGAGCTAAAATCTATAGAGTAAAAGCTATAGGTATAGTATATAGAAGTAATACGTAGCCGTAGTACTATATTAATATCGACGTCGATCTTTTAGAGCGTTCCCTAGGTAGTTTCGTTATAAGGTGCTAACGATAGCGACTCCGAGCGGCCGGTAGAGCTAGAATATAAGCCTATAGTAGCGCTAGGAGATAAGTAGGCGGCAGAGCTAGGAGATACGCTTTAACCTATTTTGCCCTATAGTAGTAGGCTATAGATAGTAGTAGTAGGTAGGCCGAATATAGTTAATTTAGGACCGTAGGAGAAATAGCTTAAAAGATTTCGTAGTCTGTTAGAAATACTATATAGTAAAGGAAAAGGGAAAGAGAAGAGTTAGACTATTAAAGGTACGACGCGGGGTTAAAGTTTAGGAAATTACGCCTATACGCCCGGATGCGCCTTAACGCGCCTAGACGCGACGCGGGGCTAGGCTACTATATCCCTACAATATTAACGTAATACCGTTATCTCTATAAACTCGACGAGATCGTCGCGTAAGTAGTAACCTTTCCGACTCCTACTACTATACCGTACTATCTCTTATATCGTACCCGCTATATAACCTCGCGACTTTTACTACTATATATACCTATTACCGCGGATAAATTTAGTCGCCGGTAAGCACGACCGCTATAGCGCCTCTAGTTAATACTATTAGCGGATCTTACGCGACCTCCTATTCCGTACCTTAAGATATAGACTCCGAATATATAATAATAACTATACCTTTACCTAGCTCCGCTAACGGACTATACTTAGACCTACCGCCGCGCGCTTATCGCAAGATACGTACGTACCTAAAAGGCACCGAACGGGCGACTACTACGCCCGCTACGTATCTAACTACCGACGAGCTAACTTTACGATTTCTAGCTCTCGTACCAGAGTTACGTAACCGTATCTACGAGATAGCGTTTCGTAGAGAGAAGGCTAAAATCCTTTCTAGACGGAAGACTCCTATTCCTGGCCTCTTAATAGCCTATAAGACTATATACCTCGAGGCGATTCAAGTCTACTTCGATAGCTCGGTATTCGAGGCTAATAGCCTATAACTACTCGCTATATAGCTTAGCGGCCTAGACGAGTAGAGGAGACGGCTTCTACGCTATATTGTGTTAAAAGTAGAGACTAGAGATACCTAGGTAGTATTAAGTAACGAATATAACGAGCGTAAGGTTAAGCGCTCGGAAAATAACGACTCGGTATATACGTATACAGTACGTACAATCGTAGAGGCTATCCTTAAGAAGAGAGGCATCGTCCTAGGTATTACAATTCCTAATAGTACCCTAGCTATCGAGGTTAACGGAAAGCGGCTTATATAAGAGGAAGGTTACTAAAGAATAACTTAATTACGTTTAGATATGTCTATATTTAGAAGAGGTGTTTAGGATAAAAGACGTTTAGACGGTATGCCCTATAGCCTATATAGAAAGTTATAGAATAGGAGGTCGTTAACCTATAGTATAGAATCGATTTCTTTTAATACGACGATAGAATACGAATTATATATAAAACCTATAAAGCTCTAATACGGGCTACCTTCGGGCCTATTCTAACGATTTAGGCCTTATTAGGCGTAGCTATAATCCTCCGCTAAAAATAGGGAGAATTATAAACCTATACCCTAGAACCCGATATCTCCTAATCTATCTAAGATTACCTCTTCGCCGTCCTACTCTAATATACTATATTATATAGCGATAGCGCGGATATTACTCGCTAATGGTAGAGAAACTACGAGGCGCTCGAGAGACCCGAATACTAATATAATCTTACGAATTGTCCTAATCTTCTAGGTCTATAGGACCAGTAGCTAGCGGTTTCTAACGCGACGATACTCTTTTATAGGCTTAATTAACTTAGACGTAATATCGAGGTCGTTAAGGTTAAGTACGATATTACGTAGTTTAGTAAGGTCGAGGGATATAGGGTATAGGTCTTATAGGAGCTACTTAAAGTGTCCGGGCCTTACGAAGTAAAACTACCCTACTTCGAAGGCGACTTCGATTACGTTGGAGTATATTTATTAGTAGGCGAGTAGGAGACTAACGAAGCCTACTCGTATATTACGAAATCTAGCGAAGGGGTTAGCGTTAGGGCGAACGTAAAACTAGTAGCTAGGAGGTATAGCGAAGGCGTAGATATACTTACGGATAGCCTTAAGTAGCCTACTAAGATAACTACTATTCTATTAGTAGCCTATTACGTTAGTAGAAGGGTATAGGTGGTTTCGTACGAAGCGCTCTAGTTAAAAGCTACCGCCTAAAACCTCTATTAAGTCGGTCGTAATACTATAATTAGTAGCCCTATATCTACTTAGTAGGTAAGGTAACTACCGACGAATACGTACGTACTTAGGTATAAGATCGCTACGAGTAAGTTAAAGATACTCTCGCGGGACGACTAGTATAGAGCATAGTAGTAGTTGTACTAATAAATAATTCTAGAGGAGCGCCGAAATTTTAAAGGCGCTAAGAGGAACCCGAACCGCCTAGCTTAGTTACCGCGGAGACTACTACGGCGGCCGATTTTATCCGCTATCGTAACCGACACTGTCTAATAGTAACATAACTTAGTAAGCTATAAACGTATATAACGGTAAGATAGTATAACTATAGCTAACCTTATAGTCCTCTAAGTAGAGACTAATTAGATATACCGTAACTATAGTAGTAGAACGTATTATGTACGTGCCCGCTATTATAATTAGTAGACAAAGCTACCTTAATAGGACTAGGTCTAACCGATGTAGCTTTTAGCAAACCGTATACCGTTTATCTATACTTATAATATATAAACTTGTTTCTAGCGTAGCCTTACTCGACGAATATTACGTCTATCTATTTATAGTCCTCTTTACCTTCGTTTTATCGCTATATATAGAATCGCATTCGTATAGCGAATAGGCCGCCCTATACGAGCTTTACGATAGTCTCTTTCCTACCTTAATAGGCTCTAATTACTAGGGCTTATAGACGATTATTTATATAGCTAATTATCTTCGCTCGCGGGTAGCTACGCTTAGCTCTACCGACCGGATAGATACTATATAGGTTCTCCGCTCGTATATAGCGATTACTTACAAAATTAGGACAATTATAGAAAGGGAAAGGGTTATATAGTCGAATACCTTTAATCTATACATTACTATATTTAATATATTTGTAGCGATTCTATAATAGCCCGCGGCGAATAATACCCCTTATTTAGCGGAATCGTTAATAAGACCTCTTAGAGTTAGTATTCCCGGGAGAGATTTCTTAGACATAACGATTAACGGGATAGTTCCGTATATAGGAGCGATAGCGCGAGGATATAGATAAACCTACCTAGTATAAGTTAGAGATAGCGTGTTTCCTAAAATACGTTAGTTGCTTAACTAATTAGATTACTAACGTCCTAACTTCCTATAGCTTCGACGAGATGTAGGTTAGGAATAATAGTAGAGGTAAGCTTAAGCTAGGATAGGTAGACGGCTTATAGGTTATATACTAACTTACGAACCTAGTCGCGACGAGCCTTTACTATAAGCTTTATTCGACGATTAGAGCTATAGGAACCTTAAGATAAGGCTAGTTCTTACCGGATTATCGAGCTAGCTATTAGATTAAACCGTTCTGCCCTAACTACGAGACCGTAAGTTTAGTAGTAGAGAACCTTCTTAAAGGGGAGTTTTACGAGGATGCACGATATCTAAATAGGTAGGTACTTAGTTTTAAGACGGTACGGATCTAAGTCCGCTAATAACTTCCTTAGTGTAATACTATATATACTATAGCTACCGAAGGGTATAGTTTTAATAATATATACGCCTATAATAACGTTAGGAACATTACGGGCGGAGGTCCCTTCTACGAAACGGCGGTCCCTAATGTTTAAGGTCTCTATCGAAGCCCTATTAATACTATCTCTTCGCGGGAGACTTATAGTAGATATAATACGAAAAGCTCGATCGAGCGTAGAGGAAATAATAGGATAGTTACTACTATATAGTAAAAGCGTAGCGATCGAGGCCGCTCGGGAAGTAGCGAGTAGTAGCGTTAATATTATAATACTAGTAAGTCTCGAGGGTTAGGCGCGGAGTACCCTTAGTAGCGTCCTATAGGAAATGTTAGGTAGCGTTCTTATTATAAGCTTATTTCACGCCTACTTATATTATATAATAATAGGATTTAGGTAGGAGTTAGTACTAATAGAACTACTAATCGCGAAATTTAAGGACCTTATCTTCTAGAACGGAATCCCTACTATACGAGATAAACTAGTAACAAGTCTATAGTAATAGGTAATAGACGGACTAGGGCGATAGTACGACGACTAAGACTTCTCTCTAAGAGAGCTATTCGCGCGACGTATCGAAATATCGGGATAGTTACCGATACTTCGAAGGCTAATAGAGGGACGTACGTCTAGGATAAACGCTTACCTAATTAACATAATAATAGGGACGCTACGTTTAGAATATACGGTATACTTATTATTAGGGTCTCTTCTAGCCGCGGCGAAGAGGTTGATCGGAGAAGGATTAGCTACCTATAACGACGAGACTATAGTCGTAGTAGCGCTATATAGGGCTATTCGTAATAGAGACAATATAAAGTACGAGCTCGATAGGGTACTTAAACTCTACGGATAGGATTATAAGTAAATATATAGGAGCTTATTTATAGACGGGTATAAAGATAAGTAGTAATACGAAACGTAAATAATCTTAAACTAAGGTTTCTATCTCTTTCTTATCGACGCTAAGTATATAAAATAGAGACCGCTTACTTACACCTTACTTAAATCTAACCTCTTTCCTAGACAAAATAACGGGATTAAACCCGACTATAGAAATACTACCGTATATATCTCCTTTACGAACCTCGTAAGTTCGAGTAGCGGGAGAGTACCGTCTTAGCTTATAAACTCTATCTCTTACGCCGTAGGAAGCTCGATGTTGATAGACTTAGTAGTATATAATCGTACGGCTAGAGAAGTCTATATCTTAGCGTACTAGGAAAGGTTCGTAAGTAGCGCGTAGCCCGAGAAGCGAAAATCTGTACGCTACGATAGGAACTATAGTCGATAATATATAAATTATCCGAGATTACTCGAGTCTACGAGCGAGAGACGAACGTAGCAGGGAGGTTAATAGGCTAGAGCGTAACCGTTTGTAGAGGTAGAGAGGAACTAGAGTAAGTACTCTAGTCCTTCGAGGCGGAATATTACCTCCTATAGCGTAGTATCTAAAGCCTCCTTTATAAAAACCTTACTAACTAGCATTAAGCTAATATACGACTAGGAGCTTCGCTAATAGCGGACGACATATCGGCGAGCGCTAGGTCGTAGGCGGGAGGATCGTTAGATAGTAAATTCTTCTAGTAGGTACTCGCGGAAGATCTTAAGCCTTAACTCGGTAGGTAGCTAACTAAAGGAAGATCTATACGATAGTTAGGACTAGTATATATAGAGGTGTAGAAGTATAGAATACCTAGTTATAGTAGCTAATACCGATATCGTGCTACTAGTATTCGGAGATATAGCTATAGTAGCGGTTTAGTTAGTCTATAACTAGTAAGCGGGCGAAACGACTTAACGGCTAGATAGATACAAAGTAGTTACTATATAGTAAGGATATAATTAACGTATATCTATATACGAGTAAGGCGAGAGGTTAGGCTTTTCCGAAGAGTAGGTTAGACGGTAGTAGACGAGTATATAGGGGTAAAGAAAAGAGAGGGTAGGGTTCGGGTAACGCGTAGGCGGTAACGCGCGTTCGGAAATAAAAAAGTAAACATAACGTACGGGCGCTTAGTAACGTAACGTATATTAGTACTACTCGGTATAGCGCCCGATTTTATCTGTACTTATTCTAACTATACTATACTAATCTCGAGGCGGACTTACTACCTTTTCTAGAGTTACGATTCTATTTTCGTAACTACGTTAGAGCGAGATATCTAGTACTCTTACGTATTCGATATAGGCTAATACTACTTATAATATATATACCTATCGAAGGAAGCCCGTAGTCTTATTAATTACGTATATATTAACGTATAAGCTTATTACTCTAACCCTTTATATTACCGAGAGTACTATACTAATAGGAGCGTAGGTACGGCCGAATAACACTCGAGCTAGACGTAACGATAGAGCGGGTAAAGGTATAACGATAGTCGGTTATTAACCTACTCGAAGACGAGGACGGTCTAATAGACGAGTAGGCTATTTAAAACGAACGGCTTAATAGCGACCGGGAGACTATAACCCGGCGAAGCGAAAACAACTACTCGTCGGGAGAGGTAAGGTATAAAATATATAGTCGCGGTACTCCTCCTAGAAGACGGATCGTTATAGGTCTAGGCGAGAGCTTAGATAACGGTTAGGATATAGATACTCTATATCCTTTCCCTACTAGTACTACCTATACTAGAGCTATAGCTCCTACCGAAGCGTAGGCTACTACAACCTAGAATACTTCGTCTATAGCTAACTCGAGACACGTAATTAACTTACTCGATAGTAAGGAGGATAACGATAAAATCTAGCCGTCTAGCTACGCCGCCAGAGGTAGGCTATATAAGAAACCCGTATAGTAGGAGGAGGATACTAACGAATACCTAATCTATCTCGATACGCTCCTAGCTAGTACGATCCTTTATCGTTACAAGGTATACTATATAGACTTTCACGTTAAGTGTATCTAAAAATAGCTCGAGCGTAATATTCGCGGAGGAATATAGGGAGCTAGCCCGACTACTAGGTAGAGGCGTTATAGTATATAGTTAGTAGTTACTTTCTAGCCGAGTATATTATCTAAACGCTAACACCTTAAGATAGTAATATAGTATAGTAAGGCGCAAGTAAAGCAATATATATAGACTAGTAGCTTAGGCGAATAGTATATAAGGGTAGAGAGAGTATAGTATAGTATTAGGGTAGTATATTATATACGGTAGTAGAGTATACTAATATAAGTTAGGTTTATATAGAAGTAGTATAGTCTATAAATGTCTAAAAGCTTCTAATATAGCCTAAACCCGCGGCTACGAATCGTCTACTCCTTATAGACTAGACGGCCTACCGCTAATCTTTAGTCGATAGCGCTATACTTATAAATATAGTATAGGAAGTAATAGTAAAGACATCGTATAGACCTATAGCGGATAAAATCGGCCGCTAATATAGCCGGGCGTATATAGGTCCGGCTAGGAAGAGTCTAATATTCTATATTACTTTAAGTTATCGGTATTTATAAAGAGACCGGCATCGCGGATAAAACTAGCCTCTAATATAGGCGAGTATAGATAGATTAGAATATTACGATTTAAACTTCTTCCGTAAGTCTTAGAATGCCGACGCTAGGTATTACTATAGGTCGTAGTTATAGTAAAGACGTACTCGAGGATAGATACTATAATAGCGAGGCTAGGCTAATAGCGCCTATTAGGATAGAGTAACGCCTAAACGGCGTAGTAGGAGGCGATAGTAATATTAAACTTTAACGTATTAGTAGGTAACGACGAGATATAATGTCGATAAGAAGCGCCAATATCTTCGGCCTCGTAGAGTAGCTATAGTATAGTAGTATTTAGCGTAGCTTAAGTAAAGTCGCGGTAGCGAGGTGTTAGGATAGTAGCGAGTATATAGGAAGCGGAATAGTAAAAGGGCGGTAAGTATAAGAGTATAAATAAAAACTATTTAGCGTTGCTATCGCCGCGTTATTAGGAGTAGTTACTAGGCGTTTCGCGAGCAGCTTGCTCGAAAATGCGCTAGTCCCAATTAGGAAGTCTATTTCCCGTAAACATTTAGCGGCAAATCGCCTCCCTACTAAATCCGTACGACTACTACGAATATATCCTATACTATATAACCTTACTTAAAAGGGCTTTGATATACTATTAGTATCTATTAGAAGTATCGAGATAGTTCGGCTAGAGTATAAAGGTTTACGCTAACCGATATCGTAGGGCGTATTACCTACGACTCTAGCTTTATCTCGCTAGCGGCTAATTTTAGTCGTAGCTCGACGACTACCTCTTTAGCCTACCTACTTACGCTCGACTTACCTACTATTTAATATTATAACCTCTAGTACGCCTACCTTTACGACCTAATTCCTCTCGTCGCCGAGTCCGATATATAAAGAGTAGCGAGGAAACGGTAGGGTTCTTTAGGAATATACTAGACTTTATACTATAACGACCTACACTCTAGTTCTCTATCGCTACCTATTACTACGACTTCCGCTACTTATTAGTACTCTACTACTAGTACTTCGGGATCGATATATAGCTAAAGGATAGTACCTAAACCGAACGGTCCTAAAGACTAGTAAAACGATAGGGAATTAAAACTAAAGGATAGCTCGACTATATCGACCTCGGACATAATAGATATAAGTTACAAGTCCGCGGGCTACTACTCGGCGCTAATAATAATATTATAGAACGAAGCGGAGACAAATAGTACGACCTATTAAGTACGTCCTATACCTCCCTTTATATACGTATCGCTCTTACTAATAATACCCTATAGAGCTAGATATTAGGATATAGCCCGTAGAGGCTACTAAAAGCTACGAGAGAGGACTCTATAGGTCTACCGTAATAGGACTAGTCGGACGTACGTATCGAGGAGCCTAGCGGGAAGCAAAAACTAGACATAACGCTAGTACCGATATACGTTACCAACATGTATTAGGTTAAGGCGGTTCTTACGATCGTACGCTTCTAGCGTAGCGGTCTCTATCGATATAACAAGTCCTAGGAGGTAGAGGCTCGAGAGAAGCATCTCGTCTCGGCTAAGTTCTAGGTAGTACGTATAGCGTACGTTTATACCAAGGAGGAGGAGGATCTTAACTAGGCGCTTTAGAACTACTATAAGACTCTCTAGACCCTCTACCGCGATTAGATCTATAATAGCGAGGACTTAAATCCTAGGTACCTAGAGCTAACATAATGTATCGACGTAGTATTAGGTAGGCTAAGTAGCTATACGTTTAGTACGTAACTCGTAGAGCGCTATCTAGATTACGGTAACTACGAAATTAGCGACCAGGTCTTTCGGAATAGGATCGGACTAGACGTCCTAAACTACCTAGCTATCTTTCGGTAGATAGCTAATTACCCTAATAGCGAGATACCTATAACGGTAGGAAGTATAGTAGATATCTTCTTTAGTACTATACGGAACCCTAACCGCTATTACTTTCGGTACGGTAAACTACTATAGGGCCGTTAAATCGTAAACCGTTTACCTCTCTTTCTATAGTACGAGGCGATCGCGCGGAGCCCTAACTAAGGTAAAGGCTTCCGTAAGAGCGACGAAGAGATCTACTAGTATAACGAACGCCTAGTTACAAACCTCGACTTTAAGTTCTATAATACTACGAGAGAAGAGATAGAAGTAAGTAATAGTATAATTAAAGCGGTTATTACGGATAGCGGAATAGCGTACTCTAGAGCGATCGTATTTAGGCAAGGTCTAGAAAAGGGCGGATAGATACTTAATAGATACTTCGATAAGGACTATGTTTTTACTAGCTAGAGCGATATTATCGTAGGTAAGTAGGGTAAGATCTAGGTTATAGTTTTATAGACGAAGCCCGCTAGCTCTAGAGAGTAGGACGCGGTAGCGGAGACGGTCGAATAAGCCTAGTATCTTAGTATAAGACGATAGGTCGGGTGGACGGTAGGAGACGATACGAGAATAGACGTAAAGGTTCTAATATATTTACGAGGTAGTAAAAAAAGACGATAGGGTGGATTTAAAGGATAGATATTATTAATACACTAAAAGAAGCGAAGTATATAACTACCTAACGACTACCTTATAGTAGTTATACTATAATAAATTCTAAGACGTACGTTCTCCTAGAGTACTTTCCGCTAAGTTCTCTACTATAAAGAGGGGCTTATCGGTAGTACTAGGCTTAGCTACCGTCTAGTAACCTCCTATATACTACCGACGCTAGATCTAGAGGAAGGAATAAAAATAGTAGTACTCGTCTAGGAAGTAATTATACTTATCGACGCCTATATCCTACTCTTAATACTCCTCCTATTTATTATCTTAGTATATAGGGTATCCGTCCGATATATAGCCTCCTATAGCTTAGCCGAAATTACGACTACGAGGAAGCGTAAATTTAGTAACGGGCTCGAGCTATTCTATTCTAGAAGGCGCGTACTCTAGGTCCTTATCGGACTCGTCCGTATTAGTACGGCTTAGAGTAGCGGAAGGAGATAAGGTATATAGGAATTCGGATAGGAGATTAAATATCGAATACGAAGACGGGCGTAGGAGACTTTAGATAGTTAGTACTAAGTCGAGATTTAGTAGTTTAGAAATAACGGACCTAAGGTTAGTAGCGTACTCGACTAGGAATAGATCGTCGAGATTAGCGGTAGTCGATAGTAGAATACTACCGAGTAGGTCGGCCTTAGGCATAGGAGATAATATCGAGCGCTACTAGTAATATATAGGAATAGCTAGTAATAGAATATCTTAGGAAATGTAGATTACCTAGTTAAAATAAGTATGTCGAGCTAGACATTTATAGGCTAGCGTAATACGTACTTCTATCGTAAATAGTACGTTTTTAAAGATTAGGGCGACGTTAGGTAGCGCTTAGTTAGTTAAGACGCCGAAGGGGAGGAGCGCGGAGTTAGGCTAGTAGTCGAGCACGCGAGCGAGATATAGTTTAGGGGGCGCGTAGTAATAGTTAAAGTAAGACGATATAGGAGATAGATAAAGGGAAAGAAAGTCGCGCTTAGAAGTACGTAGCTACTAAGGATACCGTTACTAAGCGGGCCTTCCCGAACTAACTACAAGTCGTAATCTTTTAATCGAAAGGGGCGGGCGTTTATAATAGAAACGTATACGGCGGTTCGTCTTATACTAATTACTATACGAGGGAGAAGGTAGAAAGATAGGGAGCTATAGAGGTATCTAGAGGCTTGAATTACGTTACTACGTTTAGTTCAAAATGCTACTCTACCGTATCCTTCGACTAAGCCTCGTATTCTTACTATAGCCTTCCTACTCGAGGACTAATGTTTATAATATAAGTAGTCTATCCTTGTATCTATAGATATACTATAGTTATACGACTAATTTTATCCGCTCGTATAGACTATAAGTAGCTACTTTACTAGCTAGCTCTACTCGATATTAGAGATAGTTAGTACGCGAGCGTAGCGCGTCGGTACTTTTAATTAGGAGGCGGCGGGCGGAGTCGCTTCGTCGGAGGTATCGTCGAGGTTAATAATAGAGGAGAAGTCGCTAGAATAGATACTAATAGGCTTAGAAGGATCGCCTTACGTAGTATTCCCGAAAGTACGTAGAGTCTTACGTCCTATAGAGGGTTAGTATATAGCTACGACTATACTAGTAAAGTAAACGTAATACTATTAGAGGTAGAGTTAACTACCTCGTTAGATGTCTTTAGCGAACTCGACGCTAGATCCGGCGCTGTACTAACATCTCCCTTACTATTAGTATCTCTACCCTCCTCGTTATCTACGCTATAGTTAATATAGGAGGTAGGCTAGGGAATAGATACCTTATAGTCGCCCTCCTTAGTGTCCTTAGCGTAAGTATCTTAGTTACCCTCTAACTTATTAGTACGGGCTAGTTTCTCGGCGTCGCGCTTCGCTTAAGCGGCCTTAATAGCGTTAATAGGAGTTATACCTCGTAGGGCGAAAGGGAGAGAGGCGCTATAGAACTCGGTATCGAGAGATAAGGGACTAAACTTCGGCTTCGTAGGTATAGTAGCGCGCTTAGTAGTAGTCGACTTCTAAGCCTAATTTAACTAACGGGAAGATATAGACTCGGGTTACTTAGCTAGAGATATTATATCCTTAGGGGGTACTACGGCTAGTAAGTAGTAAAGACGAGGGGTCGCCTATAAATACTAGTTACCTTTCCTAGAGGAACGCCTAAGCGCGGCGCGGTTTACCTCGACTATAATACTAGAAAGGCGTAACTAATAATAGTAGGTAGAGAGCGAGAGGATATGTACCGAAAGAGGCGGCGGTTAGATAGTAGCGGTTACGGTATAGAAGAAAGTATAAAGAGGCGGCGTAAATAGGAAAGCTATAATATAGCTCTAACTACTACGGAGAGTATCGGGAGCGCGTAGGCCTCGTCGTCCTAGTAACGCCGTTACGCGCCTACTACTAAACAACCTAATTTACCGCGAGTATTACTAGCGTATAGACTAGCGGCCCCTATCGACTCCGTATAAAATACGCTATAGAGTATTAAACGGCCGTATATAATCCTATCCTAAGTAGGAGGGAATAAAATTAAGACGGGCAAAGTAGCGCCTAATTTTATTCGACTATAGTAGCTATTACGACCTTTACGAGATACGGCTAGGTACGGATAGCGTAGGCTCTAACGATATTACTAGACATAAAATAGTCGCGTTTACGGACTATCTCTTATTACTTATTATGTTTTCGCGCCTAAGGGAATAAAATAAGTCGCGAATAGATTTAAGGGCGGATAAAATCGGTCCCAGGGGAATTAAGGTTAGATAACCTTAATTGCGGATATATTAAGTCCGAGGTATTTTAGAGTAAAGCTAACGCCTATATAGGTAGATAGATATAAAATCGACCGCGGATAAAATCGGCCGCCGATAGCATATAAGGTAGGGTTAGGCGTATATAGGCGTATATAGGCGTATATAGGCGCACCTTAGCGTATATAGGCGTATGTAAGACGTATAGGGTCTAGGCTAATCTAGCTAGTAATTAACGATCTATACTGACGTTAGGAAGTATTTTATAAAGATTCTAAGATTATAGGATCGAGGGATAGGTAAGTAAGATACTATCTAGATTACGGAGTCTCTAGAGCGCGAATAAAATCGGCCTCCGAATACTAAGACCGCTACTAACTAGGCGGGTTAAGGCGCATTTAGGCGCAATCTAGCGTAATCTAGCGTATCTAGGCGTCGTAAGGAGTATCGAGCTATATAACGATAGTAACTACTCCCGCCGCTCTTACGTATAATAAGGCGCGTAACTACTCTATCCTACGTAGCCTATAGACTAGTTGTAATAGGTTACCTACGATTAGAGAAGTCGACATTATACTATATACGGACGGGGCTATATATAATAGCGTAGGTTTTAATCTCTTTAGAGAATTAGGACTTTGTAGATTTTATATAACGTAACGCAAACATAGCGCGGAAAGACCTTCGACTAATAGGTCTCTACTATTCGGGGAGGGTCGCTATAATAAGAGGAGTATAGAACGGCGGAGCAAGCTAGTAAGACGGGATAAAATTAGCCGCACTTTAGTAGAAGTTTACGGACTATATAAGTAATTCTATTCTAAATATTCGACTAGGGTAACTTAACTACTTATTTTATATATATAGAAGCTAGCTCTCTATCCTCTCCCTACTAATATTTAACGAAGTAGACCTCGTAGTAGGATACGATCGAAGTTACCTATAGGTAATAGACGCTAATATCTATCGTACGGGCGGCGGTAGTATAGAAGATAATCCGGTTTCGTCCTTTTCCGCTATAGTAATAGACTCGACTATCTAGAACGAATCGGTATATTTAGAGACTATAGGTATATAGCGTAGTAACTAGCCCTTATCGTAGCCCGAACGCGGTCGTAAGGGAAGACCGAGCTAGCGGCGCTCTAGCTTATCGAGGCCTTCGATAGCCTTAGCGGAGATAAGATTACTATTAGTATTACTACTTATAATAATAGAGAGTAGGTTGTACGTATACTATACTATCCGAGCGATACTATTACTCGATAGAGACTAATACTAATCTAACGGCTAGCTTTCCTCTAACTAGCCGTAGATAGCTATAGGGTAGGGGTCTTATAGGCTACTACTTATAATCCGTAGAGAGTCGCTAGGCTAAGGGTTAAACTAGGTCTATATAAACGTTAAGGTAGGTATAGGGATCGAAGATACTACAGTACGTTTATTTACCCGTACTTCTAGATCGAGGCTAGCCTAGGCCGTATTTCGCTTCGGAGCGGGGACGCTAGCTATAAGTAATAGCGTATATTTGTATTCGGGATTAGCGTCGAATATCGACTTTAGCTCGGCGGTAATAGCGGTATCGCTTACTAACCCTTTAAGTTAGTAATACGTTATACGGAAAAGCTAAACGAATCGGTTACGAACTTAAGATAGGTTAGATAGGCCGCCCTAAAGGAGTAGATAATCTAACGCTATTGTCGTTATCGTCGTAGTAGCGGATGTTAGCGCCTAGTCGGGGGGGAGAGCCTATACCGATATAGTTTAACGCCGCCGCAAGTCTACTATTATATAAACTAGGGTCTCGGTTCTTTATATATACTAGTTCGTACTATTTAGCTAGGGCGTTAATAGGGCTAGGGGGTATAAGTTTTATATAGATGTCTTTAAGGCGAAGCTTAGCTCTTAATAGTTCCTCGCTAGGAGTAGCCGCGACGAGGCTCTAAAATTCGGCGTATAGCTAAGAGTAGGCTATAACGGACATATCGGAGATTTTAGTAGCGCTCGGAGATAGGGGTATTAGGAAGTAAGAGTTTAAGATACGGTAAGTCGGAAGTAGCGGGCGACAAGGTTTTTACCCCGTATTAGCTAGCGTAATTAGGTTAGGTAGCTTATTACTACCTAGGTAGAGCGTACCTACCTTAGGTAACTAGTACTTCGGGCTTAAATCGCTCGTTGGCTAATATAGGCTAGTATAGCCGTTCGAAGACAAAACGCGAGTTGCCTATAGGGTAATCCGCTACTATAAGACACCGATTAGCGTAGGGGATAACGATTAGCGCGTATTATCTTAACGCGATAGAGTTAAATATAAGACAAAACCCTAATCTTCGAACGAGGTACTATAATTAACGTATATCGCTATAAGGGATAACGATTATCTTCTAGGTAGCCCGAGGACTCTTAGCTAGCGACATTAGTGTCTATTTAGACTATAGGATAGGATGCAGCCTTTATACTATAGGCTTTATCTCCTTTATATACTATAGAAGAATTAAGAAAGCGCCCGGGGCCTTAGTCCGATATTCTAGACCTTCCGACTAACGACCTAAAATTGTCGAAGCGAATAAGAGATCGCGTAAACTCTTAGAAGTATCGTACCCGCTAAAAGGCTTTACGTAATAGAATAATATCCGATGTATAGTAAGACGACTACCTCGACTCTACCTTATATCTAGGATAGAGTATATATAACGAGTAAGGAAGGGAACGGGTAACGGCGGAGAAGGTAATACTAGATTCCGGGGAAATAGCTCGGCGCGGGGACCCTAAAGAATACGCTATTAAAGCTAGGGTAGACTTAAACCGTATAAATATAGCGTTTCAATCGGTTCGAATTATAGATAATAGACGCGCGGAGGAACTACTAGCCCCCTTTGTTATAAGGATCGTCTACCGTATTAATAGACTATAGCTAACCGTTCTTAGGCCCTAGAAGATAAGGAGCGCTATCGAACGATAGTAACCCTACCCTAGGCCCTTATAGAAATAGAGTCGCCTCTTCTTAGCGCTAATAATGCGCGTAACGGGATCGACTTAGAGATTAGCGACGAGCTAATTTCTCGCGAGCGAGAGGGTACTATAAGAGACTTTAATTACCCCTTTAGCTTCTAGGACGTTAACTTAAGTAGTAATAAATCTAGAAGCGAAGTATTATTATCTTTCGACGGAGATAAGGAGTACGTATTTGTATAAGATAAGACTAACCTAGGACCTAATAGCTAGCCCTACTATTCGTAGTATAGAAGACGGGAAAGTATTTACTAAGAGGGCCTACTAACCCCGGCTATAGAGACGCGAGGCGAGAGAGAAGGGGACGGTAACGCGGTATTAATACATTAGTCCGAGCGACGAGTATAGTTCGATCGAGCCTATAAAGAGAATAACCTAGCGAGAATACTACTCTATTACCTTTTGTCCTTCTACGGTTATACTAAGTAAGACTATAAAGATAACGAGAGGGAGTATACGGCCGACTTTACTAATAGTAACAAGGTGTACTATCGACTTAACAAGCTAGTAAAACCCGAGGTAAGCTATTATATCCTAAACAAAAGAGACTTCTTATCGAAAGATAAGGTTATAACTAGCGCGTTAAACCCGAGAGTACTTATAGAGACGTTAGAAGGAAAGGAGATTATACCTAATAGGTCCGTAAGCGAGCCTCGCTATGTCTACGTTTACAAGTCGTATAAGACGAATCTCTCGGACGTAATAAGTACTATTACCTACGATATAGACTTATACTTTAGGTAGGCAAATTCGTTCGGGGCATTTAGAACTAGAATATCGTACTATCTAGTCCCGTTAAAGACGTAACAGAACGAGGCTAGTCTGTATCTCGACCTTAAGGACGTATCCGTTAATGGAAACTTCGAGTCGGATCGTAATAGGTTTCTTAATCTAAAGCGTACGACGTATATACTATTCGGAAAGATTAAGGAGTCTAATACCTCGATATATGTCTACTTCCCCTATATCCCGAATACCGAGATACTATTAACTAACGACTAAACACGATTCTAGATAGACGAGATCCTACTACTATCGCTTCGGGGGGCAATGTCGATTAACTAGGACTCTTTAATACCGTTATGTTATAATACGGTAAAGGCGAATGCTCGTATTCCGACTATAGAGAAGCGTAAGAGGTAGACTAAGTCGTTCGCGAGGAGCACTTATCTAGACTACTATCTAACGCCGTATACATGCCTAAGGCTTTAGGACCGGGTCCTTAAACGTATTTAGAAGCTTTAAGAGGGCCCTCCGGAGGTAGCTAGACTAGCGCGAAAATTTCGGAACCTAGAAATCTTCTTTACTATAAAGAACTATAAGTACAATTATCGGAAATCTAACTTACTAGGATGCTTAGAGGACTTTAGGGAGTTTATTCGCAGAACGTACGACTTAGGCTATATAAGGACCTTAGTCGTCGACATTAGGAAGGAGGTAGTACTCTATAGCTCGCCTTAAGCCTATATAGCGTTTTTCCGTACCTATTACGTACGAAAGGCGCTATCGAACCTGTTTAAGAACTCGATAGGTTAGGAACTACGAGTTAATAACTACTACTACTTTTACAACTACTATAGACTTCGCGACCTTCGAAATATTATAGCTACCCCGCCTCTAACGTCTATAATAGGTCCTTAGGGACTACTCTACGTATAATACTATTCTTAAGCGAAATAGGCCCTCGATGTAACGAAAGTATATCCGTACATAAATCGTAGCCTAGACGATTTCGCGGCGGGTCGTAGCCAAGCGACGGCCTTAGTAGCGGCTAGAAGAGCTCGTTTAGACTATAACGTACTTGGCGACGTATAGAGAATAACTAGCTATAGAGTATATTAGAGTATCGCTCGAGGACGGTTTACTAAAGTATACGGTGCGCAAGAGGAGTACCGTATAGTATATAACGCTTTCTTAGACCTTCTAGTTATAGCTCGAGTAGACGCGGAGGAATCTTAATTATACGAACGCGTAGTACTAACTACGAGGGAAGCGACCGCGCCGCTTTAGCTTTTGCCGTTACATAAATACTTTTACTTTATATAGAATGTTCTAGATAGACTAGCTTCGTACTTCGAGATAATTTTAGCGATTACGTCTAGGAATCTAGCGCTTTAATAGATACTTATAGCCTTTATAGTACTTAACATGTTACGCTCGTTCTTAATAGCTACTAATTTCCCGAGTAAGCGGGAACTATAGACTACGTAGGTACTAGACACGCGAGGAAATATTATGGTAACTAGTATAGGGTTCTCGGAAACGATAATAAAGTATAGCTTTTACTAGGTAGCAAAGGTAGTCGACTAGACGAGTTATACGTTCTTGGAATCTTACTAGGTATTAATACTTTAGAACTATAGTAGACTACTCGCGCGGTATTCTTAGAACGATGCTAAGGCGGAAGAAATAAATAAGAGATAGGAAGCTATCTATAGGTATCGATACTTAATACTAGAGTATAGTAGTAAAGAGCTTTATTACTACATCTTAATTACGATAGTTACCCTTATACTTTAACAATTTCGAGATAATATTCGGTTTACTATTTAGGACGATATCTTGCCAGAGTAACGAGGGAGTCTAAACGAGCGAACGATAGACTTTACGTATAAGTCGCTTAGGAAACTCTACGGGAAAGATATATTTATTATCGGAAAAGATCGTAGCACCTAGATTTAGCGTAACGCCGGTACGCTTATAAGCCGGTTCTTCGGCGACTTAGATTAAACTATACCTCCTTCCGACGATACTCGATTAAACTTTCATAAGAAAGGGTTCCGGAAGCTAGCCTAGTATACTAGCTAGATCTATAATATGCCGGGATTTATATCGCCTCTAGAGCGGTACCTCGGGGGTTCGGTATTTTAAACTTACCTACAGTAGTACTATTTAGTAGAGTATCGGATCCTCCTAAGCGTTCCGCTAAATAGGAAGTCTCTTACGGATACTACTAAGACGAAAAATAGGAGATAGAGATCGTAGATAGTAGTCTACTTAGATAATAAGCCTTACCTAGGATCGGTAGAGTATCTAAAAGGTACCGTAAGGGAAGGCTACCTACGCTACGCTTACCTTAGGGGTCGACCGACGCCTAAGGCCTAGCTAGAAAAGTATCCTCTCGCTTTATAAGATACGCTAACGATAATAAGGATTTTAGAAGATATTTCGAAATAGGAGGTTCGACGCTTTAGAAGACGGGTAATAGAAGGTAATTAGCTAGTAGTGTCTTACTTAAGTGCCTAGTAGCTATAGAAGTGTTCTTAATATAATCGATATACTAACCTAAATAAATTTCTTATTAGAATAAAGTATATATAAAGGTACTATAGTATAGCGGCCGCTTCTATTCGGATTAGTAGGGGATTAGGATCTAAGTACGGCTTAGCGACCGATTTTACTCGGTCTCTAGCTTTGTACTAGGATATTACCCTATAGCGGCTAATTTTATCCGGTCTTAGGGCTTATAGTTAAAAGATAGCCTTATCGATATGTTACTACTAGACATACTTAGCCGATATACGGTAGTAATATTTATATACTCTAAAAACCTATAAAATTAATTGCTCTACTATAGTATGCTTTTACGTGTCCTAAGACCGAATAAAATCGGCCGCTCTACTATAGTAACCTACTACCTCTCCCGAGACCGAATAAAATTAGTCGCTCTACTTAACTATCTTTGCGTAACAAAGCTTAATTATAGGTAAATATATATAATATATACTCGGATATATGTTTAACGCAATCTCGTTATATTACTAATAGTAGAGTAACTAGCGAAGGGATATAGAATCGAGCGCTCTTTCTAGACCTAGCCTTTACTACATAAAGTTACTCTTACTTAGTATAACCTCTAGCTGTCCTACGGCACTAATTTTATTACTAAACATTCCTACATTCTTAAGCTAGGCTATCTCCCCTATAGTTTATATAAGCCGGAAAGGCGCCTTTCCCTACTAAGTTAAGTTACGAAGAGTAGACTAAAGTGCGGTGCCGAATAAATCGAGTAGCCGCTTAGGATTAAATATCTAAGCTAGTATATATATATTAATAGGAGGAAAGCTCTAGTAGTTCGTATATTCTTAAACGCTTTATGTAACAGATCGTAGTAGTATAAGGTCTTAGCGGAGCCGGGTATCTTCTAGTAGGCTAGCTAGCGAGTATACGATAGAGATTATAGTAAGCTAATTAATCGAGTCTTAAAGGGCCTCTATATTTCGAAGTAGTTCTCTAGGTCGTAGTAGGTAGTAGCGAAGTACCGTAAGGTAACGAACGGCTAGCTAGATTAGTGTAGGCACTTTATTTAGTAGGCCTTCTAGAGTAGGGGTATAAGGCTCCTACGGCTTATTATGTAGCGGTAGGCCTATCTTAGTACGTATAGTATATATATATAGAGGTAGTTAACAATCGCCTCTAACGTAAGAATTCTAGCTATTCCGTTAAAGTTAAGGTAGAGAGTAGACCTCTATAGCGTTAAAGGTAGCTATTACGACCTAAGCGTAGAGCCTTTATTTTAGGCCTTCGTCGAGTTAGGGCTAGATTGTCCGAAAAGAGGACTAAAGTAGTAGCTAGGAGGCTTTTACTAGAAGCGTAAAGGCATCGAGAGTAGGACTAACCTCGATAGTAGCCTCTCGTCCACGCCTTAGAAAGACGTTTGCTACTCGTCCTAATACCCGTTTAAGCTAACAAATAGCGCGAAGCATCTATACGGAAGGATCGCCTCCTAGATTTCTAAGAGACAATAGTTCTTAAGATATATCGGGGCGTCGGTTAATAGTAATAGTATTCTCGGGGGTTGTAAAGACCGCGAACGCTTTAGAAAGGCCTTAATAGAGGGAAAGCGTCGAGCGGTGCCTTCGATATACGTCGATCCAAAAGGTGTATTAAATAGATGCCTCTTATTAAACCTAAGCGCTACTATAGCTTAGTACTTTCCGGTAAGGGGGATAGTATATAGCCTAACAAGCGCTAAGGAAAGCGAAGTATAGTTGAAGTATTCTTAGAGGAATAAGTAAATAGACTAGATACTAAGGGTGGTCGGAAAACGGTGCGGTCTAGCTATTATAGACAATCTAGATATAGCCTACGATTATCTAGTTACGGTTAAATCGGAGTTAGAATACTTCTAATAGCGATGTCGACGCTACTAGTACAATAAAGTACGGTTAAAAGGTCTCTAGGCCCTAGAATGTAAGGATAAAGAAGTCGTTCGATCGAAAAGCGCTTTAATATAACGCATTACCGCTAGTAGCGGTGTTAAGGGTAGATAGTAGGAAGCTATATACAATCTTCGATATAGAAGGTCGTAGTTGTTATATAGTAATAGTAGCCTCCGAATATAGTAAGTCTACCTCGCTTAGGAATATAAAGTATAGCGGGGTTAGTAGAAGACTAGTCGCTATCGTAGGTAAAGGTAGAGCTAGAATAGTATAGGACGAAGACTTAAAAAGTAGTAGCGGATACGACTTCTTTATATTTAGGAGTCGTTAAGGATCTAGCTTAATATAAGGTAGGGGGAGCTCTAGAGAAGCCTAACGTAATATATGTATACGCTATTAGCTATAGAAGTATGTCTACGCCGTAAGAAAACGTCGCGTCTTTCGACTAGAGGTTCTCTAATATACAGTTAGGAGGCGACAGGGTATCTTTACGCGATTAAAGAGTTAGTATAGCTAAGCTATAAGGCATCTAGACTAGCGATAGTAAAGAATTTGTATTGTATAAAGAGTATACGACGAAAGTTTATAGCATTCGATTTCCCGTAAAAGTTTTACGGGAAATTAGGTGTAGTAGCCTATAATTAGTAAGCGTTAGCGGTTAGGGCTTTGCGTTAGCAGTTAGGGCTTTAAGCCGCACCGCTTCTAGATTCGGCCTTAGCGTCGAAGTAAGCTTTAAGAACGGCGAGCTTGCGATAGTAATATCTTTTAAAGGAAACTAGATATAAAGAAAATTTGTGTATATAAATTGTAGAGTATACCTAGAAGAGTATAATAACTAAACTAGAAGACTAGAAACTATAAATTAAGCCTAAACCCAAACCCAAAAGTTAGGTCTAGAATAAAATAATATATAGTCTAGCTAGAAATTATAGATACTAGAAAGGAAAAGGGAAAGGGAAATTATAGAAAAGACTAGTATAGCGACTAGTATAGTATATAGATAGGCTAAAATTATAAAGTAGAGCTAGAAAGATCTTAAATATAAGTACTAAAAGGTTAATTTATTTAGCTATTAGTATATAGGTAAGTACTAGGTATCTCGATTAAAGTAAAGAAGGTATAGCGCTAAAGAACTATCTACTTATTATTAATATTCTTATTATTATTATTATTATCGACGACTAGCTTCCGCTTTATAATAATCGCCTTACTCTTACTTTTTATAGACTTCCTACTACTACCTAAGAACTCTACTCTTATTATATTATATAGAGATAGCTAATAGTACTTATTAGGAATCGATAGCTCTAAGCCCTTCGCTATAAGCTTCTTTATATTCTTAGCTATTATAGTATTACGCTAGATTAAGGTACTAGAGTATACCTTCTTTAGGCTAATATAGTAGATTATACTATAGGCCGCTACTATAGCTTATTAGTAAATAGATAGTTAAAGTCGGATTAAAAGTAGATATACTATTAAAGTATTATACGCTAAAGCCCTCTATAATACTCTAAAGGAGGATAGAGGCGTCCTATAAGATATATAGGCTACTCTTCTTAGTAGCGATAAGCTCTTAAACTACGCGATAGAATACTAACTAAGGGATTAAGAAGAAGCGACCTAGGCGTATATCGCTATCTAGTAGAGCGTATATATCCGTAACCTTACGTCTCGCCTTACTTATAAAGTATTAGCTCTATCCTAACTAGTATAAGGACTAGTATAGTCTTAATATACGCGCCTTACTAGCTACTATTACTTTCTTAGCCTTTCTAAGGCGAATCTTCTCTCTAAAGCGACTAATATAGTAGCCTATAATACTACTATAGGCTACTCTAAGAGCTCTAGTAGTAGTAGAGCTACTCTTTCGCTTCTACTACTATACTCGGTTATAGGCGCTAGTAAGCCTCTTACTTAGCGCCTTTCTCGTAGTCTACTTAGTACGCGCTATAATATCGCTTCGATTTACTTATTAATAATAGTAATAATAGTAGTTTCGAATTATATATATAAGGGGTTTAGACGAAAGGCGAGCTTACTATTAAAATATTAATAGCGAGCTTATAATAGTTAGTATAGTAATATATAGTAGTAGCGACCTATCGCTATTATTAGTATATCTAAACTATAGGTAAGAATATATTAATAATATACTAGCTACTACTATACGTATATTAAAGAGCTAACCTAAAGTCGCTAGTAGAGGTATAAGTAAAGGGAAGAGGATTAAGTTTACTAGTAATACTATTATATAGTACCTTAGCCCGCTATAGCTTACTTCTTCCCTTATCGAAGACTCCTATATAATACTATTAAAGCGAAGATACGAGTAAGGTATAGTAAAGCCGATCTAAGAATATAAAGGCTAGAATTAAAGTATATAAGAGTAAGCGTACTAGTTATAATAGTCTAAAGCCGAAAAGCTAATACTATTAGAAGTCCCTAGCGATATAATATAAGAAGCTCTTACTAAAAGTATAAGCTTTTAACTAGTAGATTATATAATTAAAGAGTCCTTTAGTAAGTAGGTAGGTAGTATAGTTAGAACTAGAGCTCGTAGTATATCTATAGTAATAGTATAGATATAAGAGCCTAAGTAAGAGGATTTAATTAATATATAGGTATAGACGTTAATAGTAGCCTCTAGTAGTAGTATATTCTAAGATAGTCCTTATACTAGCTCTTTATATACGAATAGGGATCGTAGTAATAGGCGATAAGAAAAGAGGTCGTCTTCTCGTAACTTAGCTTAAGGAATCCGTTAATATTAGTAGTAGTATATTCTAAGCTAGTCTAGTATATAGATCTTCGAATATATATCGAGAAAGCGATCTAGTAGGCTAATAATATTAAAGATAGACTTAGTAAGAAGTAAAGAGAGACTTCGTAGTAAGCGAATATCTAGGTAACGAATATTAAAGAGATAGCTAGTCTTCGCTATACCGTAAATATACTATCGACGTATATTATTAGAGAAGAGTCTATTAGTAGAGGTATTATTAATACTAGAGCTAGGCCCTTATAGAGGAAGAAGTTCGTACTAGTTATACTAGTCTAGGGAAATAAGATCTTAAGTATATAGTAGACTTATCTACTTACGTCTATACTAGTAACTTATCTATTAGAAGAATCTTATCTTATAGTATTTATATAAGCCTTATATCTCTTTACTAAATCGTTACTCTTTTTATATATAATATAAGATTAAGACTATATTTAAACTTATAGACGAGATATACTTTAGCGGCTTCTTATAGAGCGAATAATATATTAGACTAGAAACGTAGGTTATACTTAAATATAGTAGCTACCTCGCGAACGAGTCGTATAAATAATATCCGAGGGATAATAAGATTATAAGTCTTCTATATCTATCGAATCTTACGTAGAGTAACTATACCTAGCTTCTATTTATAATAGCTAGTTACTACTCTACCTAGTACTATTTTACGGCTAGTTAACGATATCTTATTCTTAAGTAGCTTTCTAAATCGCCTCCTACGTTTTAGAGTATTACTCTAAATTGGTACTATATATTAACCTTTCGTTAGCGTATATTTAGCCTTCGACTTAGTCGTTTTCCTTACTAAGGATAGGTTTAGTAGTAGTATTATAGGACCGTCGCCTAGTTATAGAACTAGTAGTAGTATTTAGATAGTAGAGAAAGTATAGTCTATAGCTAGGCCTAAAGAAAATATTATAATCGTATTAGTATAGTACTAAATAAAGACCTAGCCGTATAGGGGATTAATACTAAGGATATAAAGAGAAGACGCGTCGACGAGCTCTATTATAATAATACGGCTAGGTCTATACGGAAGTTAATATACTATATACTATACCTATTAAACTATTATATAGCTAATCTAATTAATAACGAAATTAGTACTACTTAGATATAGTTTAAGCTTAAAGCTAGCGCGGAAAATCTAGCTAAGGCTAGAGACTAGTATAACTACTACGACTACTATAGCTATTAGTTTTTAAATCGTTTAGGCTAGACTTTTAAATACTTACTAAGCTACGAGAAATAAGAAGCCCCTCCTTATATTATAGTCGATTCGATTATTATATTTAGTAAGAGAGCTATCTAGGTAGCCTAGGCTATATCCTACCTATCCTAGCTACGATAGAGATTAGTATTATCTTAATATATAGAGCTAGCTATAAGCCTTTACTTCGAGCGTCCGAGTTAGTCGTACCTTCTCCTTCGAAGGAGATTAGTATATTCTAATATACTAGCTTAGGTTCTCGTAATAGCTAAGGAAGTTATTCCTTTAGTTAGTTACTAGCTTACTTCCTATATTAACTACCTATAATTATAAGCTTTCTAATACTATATTAGTACCTTCTCGTCGCTTCTAATTGTCTTCTTCTTCCTTATTACTAATAACCTTAATATTACTATTAAAGAGGTATTATCGTTACTAGGGGTCTATTACCTAGTAATAGCGATATTAATATAGCGACGCTAGCGAGTTTAGGCGATAATACGCCTTTCCTACGCCTCCTCTTACTATTTATACTAATATCTAGCCGCTCGTTTATATATAAGTCGTATATTAATTATATTACTACCTATATACCTAAAAGCTATTATAGAGTATAACTTACTAGCGAGAATAAAGCGATAGAGATCTAATTCGCTAGTAACGCTATAGAAGCGTACGAAATCTAAGGATAAGACGCCTTTCTATACTACGCTATAGTAGCGAAAGGCCCTAGAAGAGAAGTCTAAGAAGCTAAATACTATAAGAGAGAATAAGCGCTATATAAATTAAGCTCTAAGATAGAAGGCTATCGAGAAAGCGCGTACGAGTAAGCGTAAAGCTATTCGTTATCTCGAGAGGAATAAAGACTACCTTACGCTATCCCCTACTAAGTAAGCTACTAAGCTAAGTAAGAAAGAAGCGTTTTATAACTAGAAGATTCTATATATTAAGACTCCTTTAGTAGTATAGTAGTTATACTAGTTAGGATCTAGACTAATAGTATATATAGTATAGCCTAGTAGGCTACCTACTCTAAGCTAATAGATATTAATAATAAGCTAGAGAGTAAGGAAGAGTATATTTCTAGTAGTAGTATATTCTATTATAGTCTTAAATATAGCTAACTATATATATAGTAAGATACTTAAGATAGTTAAGAAGGAAGGATAGTTAGCCGTTAGATAGAAGCTATAAGTTTAAAGTCTCTATTAGTAGCGTACTAGTCTATACTAATCTATACTTAAGCTAACGAAATATATAGCTTATAAGACTACTAGGCTAATAACGATAATAATAATAAGCTCTTTAGAGAGCCTAATAATAAGGGATAGTAGGATCCTATCGAGAAGCCGAATAGTAAGGAGTTTAATAAGTTTATAGAGACTAGTCTAGTCCTTTTCTAGTAGGTTAATCGTATTATTTATAAGAAGTAGTATACTATCGAGATAGAAGATAGTCTTAAACGTAGCCCTAGTAGGTACTAGATACGTATACGCTAGACTTTAATACGGAAATAGCGCCTCTACGATATAGTCGTCTAATTATAGCGCGTCCGCCCTCGCGCCTATAGCTAGCTAAATACCTATAATATAGCGATACTAGTTAACCCTAAGGGACTTCTCTTTATCGTTAAGGTTATTATTAAGTATTAGTCTTTCCGTAAGACTTATTAGATCTTAATTAAGAATATTATAAGTATTCCTTTACTCTCTTAATAAATATAGCTAACGTATTCGTAGAATACGTATAATATATCTATTAAGTAGATAAATACTAGCTATCTAATACCTTAGCCGTATAAGGTCTTTACGAAGGCTAAGATATCGTTATAGAGTAACTTAGTATTATAGGACGTAGAGGCTTAGTACCCTTAGTAGTTAATATACTACTAGTATAGCGTTAGAGAGGATAAGGAGGCTAAGGATAAAGATAAGTTTACGCTACCTAGTCTAGCTAAGGTCTAGCCTAATAATAATAATTATCTAGAGAGGTTTAGCTTTATTACTACGAAGGATTCTAAGGAAGCGAGGGTATTATTTAAGTATTACGAGGCCCTCGCGGATAATAAGGTAGATCTTAACGCGCTTCCTAAGAAGCGCTAGGTCTCTTTAGACTCCGATAAACTATCGTAGGTATAAGCTCTCGTCTTTTAGATACTATAAATAAATATCTTAGACTACGTTTACTTATTCTCTTAATTCTTAACTTCTATTATATAGTTTCTTAATAAAGGTTAAGAGGATTCTATATAGAACGCGTTTATTTACTTTAAAATTAGTAAATATCTAAGCCTTAGAAAAATACTATTTTATAATATTCCTCTATAGTAGCCGTAAATACTAAGGTATTCGCTTTAAATTAAAATAGTATTTTCTCTAACTAGTATAGACTAGTACGGCTTAATCTTAAGCTTATTAATTATCTTCTTACCTTATCGTCGCCGTCTTTCTATTAACTCTAAGCTATAATCGAGTAACCCTTAAGTTATAACCCTAACGCTAGATTAATTAAGGAATAATCGCCTTTATTTCTAAAGTACGAATAGTATAGGTAGCTAAGAGTTAGGCGTTAAGCTAGCTATAGTAGACTAGGCTTAATATAGTAGGCTTAGTAATAACGACCTACGATTTCGAAATTATTAGACGAGGTATCTACTCTATACTTTAACGCTATCTTACTATTAACGCTCGCTTATCTTTTTATAGTTAAGTATATAATAATCTTTATTATAAGGAGCTCGTATAGTATAGCTAGCGTAGCGAGTAGCGAGTAGCTCTAGTAGGTAGTCTACTAAGTATTAAAGTAGTAGTAGGAGCGTTCCTATAGCTTCTAGAACTTCTAGTAGGAAATTTATAACTATTTCCTTCCTTCTTCCTATACTATTATTTACGTATACTATCTAGCGCGTTTCTATACTATATTATAGTTAATACTCCCTCTTATACCTACTCGTAGTACTAGCTAAGCCTTTTCTACTATCTACCTCGACTCTAACGATAATTTATCGTTTACTATATCGCTAATAAATATACTATAGCGTTCTCTACGATATTAAGTAGTAGCTTCGTTATAAGAGCCTATAAATAATAGTCCTTCGTTAAGGACGTATTTATAAGTCTCTAACTCTCTTAATAGCTAGCGTACGCCTATATATAATACTAATAAAGATAATACCCGAGTAGCTATAATATTTACGAAGAGAGAGGACTACTATATCTTTAATCGAGAATATAAGAAGTAGTTTATTAACTTCTATAGTTATACTCCCTATACTAATCTAATACGTTTACGAGTTAGAGAAGAGAAAGCGAAGAAGTAATTTATATAATAGGGCTCTACGAAAAAGGCTATAGAATAGATAGTATTTAAAGAGGGTATATAGATCTCTAATAGCGAGCCTAAGGTTATCTATAAGGTCTATTATACTATACTAAAGTACTCGAGTATTAATAATATAAGTAACTCTAGATTAAAGTAGTACCTAGAGAAGAAATCTTATAAGGACTTATAGGTATTAACTATAAGTAGAAGGAAACGCTAGCTTAACCTTAATAAGGGATTTCGAGTTTAGGTACGCTAACTAGTACGCTAACTAGTACGCTAACTAGTACGCTAATAATTTATAGAGGTAGAAGCTAGCTAAAAACATAGTATATAAAGACGGATTCGAAGCTAATAGCCCTTACGACTTTAGAATCTATTAGGTAAACGCTTATATTAGTACTAGCGTACTAGTAACGTTTTTTAAGAATATCTATATATAGAGGAGCCTTAAGTACCTATATAAGGACGTAAAGATACTATTACTATTAATAGTCTACTACTAGATTAAGGATACTACTAGTAATATTATTAAGAAGATTCGTAATAAACTATACTATCCTAAGAGTATCGATTCGAAGGTAGCTATTACCCTCGACGCCTAGAGTACCTCTAATTATTAACTAGCCTTTCTTAGTATTAAGGGCTTTTAGATCGATTAAGACTAGATATACTATAAGGAGCTCCTATCCTTCGCTAAGATTAAGGGGTAGTATACTAGCGTAAACCTCTATTAATATATAGATTAGATAATAATAAACTTTAACCTAAAGGAGCGGATCTTAGCGTTTACGACTAATAACGCTTTAAATAATAAGACGCTTTATACTACTATATAAGCTTAAAAAGCCTACTACCCCTATTTCCTATCTAATATTACTATAGCCTCTCTTATCTTTAGGCGTATACTAATAATACCTACCTAAATAGTAGTATAAGTACTAGGGACGGCTAGGTAGCGCTACTAGTAGTATAGGTTACGACTCTAGATAAGTAGAGCTTAACTATAACTATTATAGGCTTAGAACTAACTAAAGAGGAGTTAAAGAAATAGCCGTAACTAGTACTATATCTCGTATACGTTATTTAGCTCGCTATTAGTAATCTATATACTACTCTTAAGATTCGTCTATCGAACGATAAGTTTAAACGGAACTATAATAAAAAGAAGTAGAAGTAATTTATCGAAGACGCTAGGACTACTAATAAAGAATATAAATATCTATATATTCTCGCTAAGGTAAGTATAATTCTAAGCTATACTAGTTATACTAGTTAAGCTTATATCGCCTAGCTCCGAGCCTCTATTTTATAGATTCTCGCTAGTACGTAGCGACTTAAGAAGTTCCTAAAACTCTAAGAAGATACGCTACGTATAGAGGAAACGTTTAGCGATAAGTATTACGGCTAGGATACATTTAATACGAAACGTTAATAAATAAGACTATTAGTACTAGTATAAGATATTAAAACCTACTAGGATTCTACTACCTATATACTTATCTAGTATATTAATCTATACTACTTTATTAACTAGTATCTATATTAGGAAGGTTAGGATTACCTCTACGTTAATAATACCGAGTTACTCTAAGTCTAGGAAATCCTCTACCTCGCGTAGCCGTTTACTTACTATACGTTATTAATAAGCTCGTTAATAGGCCTAACTCTATACCTTATATACCTATACTACTCTAACCTCTTCGTTTAACTCGAGAAAGCTAAGTTAAACCTACGTAGGAAGTAGAACTAGTAGAAGTACGCCCTACTTAATATAGTTAAGCTTATAAAGGCTAAGCTAATTAAGTATTATTCCGCTATAGCCTCTATACTTAGCTATTTATATAGGTACGCGACGTTACTTATACCTATACGAAAGAATACCTTCTTTAAATTAGCTATATAGGGAGATAGGTTATAGGAACTAAAATACTAGTTATTAATAAGGACGCTCTTTATTAAGAAGTACTCTAACTTTGTCCTCTACGCTAGACTATTACTAGCGATATAGCCTTAATAAGTCGATAGTAACTTTAGATTTAATAAAGACGAAGCTATTTATAATAAGGAGATATTAGTAGAGGATAAGTTCGATAAGTATAGGCGCTTAGGTATATACTAGTTAGCGTACTAGTTAGCGTACTAGTCTATCTTTACTAATATTAATTATAGATTAAAAGCACCTTATCTAAACGTATAGTAGCGATCTAATTAAATAATAGAAGGCTATTAAACCTAAGTTTCCTCGGGTAGCTTAATTAGCTCGAGATATTCTCGCGGTACTTAGAGCTAGAGTAGCTATTAAGCGCCTTTTTAGTATAGCTAGATATTAATACTATTATAACTATAACTATACTAGTACCTCCCTCTTAGCGTTAATAATAGCTCGTACTACCCTTAATAACGATTAGCGCGAGCTTAAGGCTAAGTCTATAAGCCTCCTTAGTAATAATCTACTCTTTAACGACGACGAAGAGAAGGCTTAGAAGGAGTTTAAAAGCTAGTTATACGAAGCGTAGTAAATCCCCTAGGTATAGTCTAATCTACCGCTAAATAGACTATTATTAAGGACTCTTAAAAAGCGACCCGTTAAATAGCCTATTAGACGTAGGTTAGGCGGACGGCCTAATCTATATATCCTTTAAAGTCCTCTTAATTAACCGCTAGATTAACCGCTAGATCTTTAGCGAGGCTATTACTATAATACGTTAATCTAACTATCTATATAACCTTTAAAGGGATTTTCCCCTATTTAAGTAAGATTATTTCGAGAAGTTTAGCGCCTTCCTCTTAATTAACTACTAGATCTTTAGCGAGGCTATTACTATAATACGTCGATCTAACCTTTCTATTACCTTTAAGTATAGTCTTCTTAACTAGAAGCTTATAGGCTATAAAAAAGTACTTTATAGTAGACTAGTATAACGACTAGTATAGTAACTAGTACGAAAACTTATCTAATTACTAAACGATTATTACTTAACAAAACGTAAGTCTATTAACGTTATAAAAAGATATAGAGTATATCTAACTACTATATAAGGCTAAGAGTAGTAAAAAAAAGGATACTATAGTATCTTTCTCTTCGCGACTCTTATTAGATAAAGGCGAGTAAATTAGGTTTAATAATAAGTATTAAGTAGGTTAGGAGAATATTAAAACGATAGATAAGGCTAAGAATAGTAAAAAAAAAGGTCGTTATAAGCTAGAGTCTCGCTATCTTCCTTATTAGGTTAGAACTCGTTAGGCTTTATACTTACTTAGCCTAGAACTACTACCTATATAGCGATACTAGTACTAGAGTAGCTATATCGCCCTTAGAGACTCCTTACTACTAGGTTAGGCTAGCTCTAATTAGTAGAAGGCGAGATTATTAGGTTTAATAATAGATATTTAGCTTAGTTAGTATATTAAAAAGGATAGATAAGGCTAAAGAGAGCGTAAAAAGATAGTACTTATAGAGCTTCTTTCGGATACGACCCTTCTTTCTCTCCTCGCCCTTATCTATAGTTAGGCGTAAAGCTTATAGGGGTTTATACTTACTTAGCCTAGAACTACTACCTATATAGCGATACTAGTACTAGAGTAGCTACGCGCCCTTCTAAGGCTCTACTCTCTACTATATTAGGCTACTAGGTCCTTTTATTAGTAGAAGGCGAGGTTATTAGGTTTATATATATAGTAAATAGTAGTACTTAAATCGTTTAAGATCGTTAATCGTTTAAGATCGTTAATCGTTTAATTTACGTCGTTTCTATAGCCTTTAACTAGTATAGTAACTAGTATAGCTTCTAGCCTTTCTAGCCTTTCTATACTTCTAGCCTTTCCTATAGGAAGGGAAGGGATAGAAGGGATTTCTATTACTTTCTACCTTCCTACCCTTCCTATAGGATACTATATTACTTCCCTTCCCTATAGGGAAGAGAACTTTCTCTTCCCTTAGTAAGGTCTAAATCTATATAGTAGGTAACTCTAAAAATATCTACTAAGATATTCTTACTTACTCTCTTAAAAACTATAATCCCTTTAAGCTCTTATATAGTTATATTCGATATAGGCTATATAGATAACCTAGTATTTCTTAATACTATTTAACTTATTAAATATATCTTACTTCCCTTATTAATTAATCCTCTAAAGTAATACTTCTTACCTACTCCTAACTTTATAATTACCTATAGGCTTAGAATAAGAGTATATATCTACTTTACTATAGAGAGGTTATATTCTTTATTAACTCTTCCCTTCTTTATTCTAGTAGGTAGCGTAGGTAACTTACTATCGTATTCGATAAGTTAATAAGTTATCTAGTTTAGAAGTTAATTACCTACCTTTATATATCTTTCTATCTATCCTCCCTATATAGAGAATCTACTTCTAATTATAACTACTTACTTCCTTTTAGCCTTTACCTACTATTCTATTACGCTTATCCCTTATAAGATTTCTTTAGCTTCTTTATAATAAGTACTTTCCTTAAGAGAAATACTTAGTTCTACCTTCTTATCTAACTCCTATAGATACTTATATATAGCTTAGAAGTAGAATAAGCTCGACCCTTTTATCGTTCCTATCTACTTTCTCTAATACGCTCTTTAGAATCTTAATACCTCTCTAAATACTTCTATATTCTAAATCCTCTAGTAAACTACTTACTAGAAATCCTTACTATAGAGTAATAAATCCTTAATATTATAGCTACCTATCGAGATAGGTAGGCTTAATAGGAAGTCTATCTAGAAGAGATTAACCTTAGAGACCTCTTTTAGTTAATCTATAGTAGCTTATTCCCTAAACCTATATTCCTTCCTATATCCTTTTAACCTAATAGTCTTTAGCTTCTTCTTATTTAGAGGATTAATAGGTCTCGGCCTAAGTTTAGGTTTAACCTATAATTCTTTACTTAATCCTTCCGAGAATAAGATTCCTTTATCCTCTATTTCCTTATCTTTATCTTAATTACGCCTTTAAGTCTAAGATTAAGACTAAGACTAGGAAGTACCTTACTTCGAAAACTCTACTCTTAACGTCTTATTATATTACTACCTTACTATATTAATCCTTTCCCTCTCTTCCTCTATTACTTTATTTAACCTCTCCTTTTTAGCTTACTTCCTACGATTATTCTTAAGGATTACTTTCGGATAATTACCTAGCTTATTAACTCGATTCTCTCGCTAGTTTAGCTTTAATAGATTAATAGCCTTCTACTTCCCCTTATATAATAGTATCCTTATAGGTATTATAGTCCTAATAGGTTCTTCTCTTCCTTTATCTATAGGAATCTTATTAATAGCTAAAACTCTTATTCCCTAATCTTTATACTATAAATCCTTAAGCGTAATAATAAACTCTTCCTTATCTAGGTAACTATCCCTTTATAGAGAAGCTAAAGTCCCTCGTACTTAGGTATCCTTTAAAGATTCTATAATATTATTTATATCTTCTCTCTCCTATCCCTATTCCTTTAACTTATCTAGTATTAGGCTTCCGCTATACTAGAATACTCGCTTTCTAGTCTTACTTTCTAATATAGGAATAATATACTTTAACTTTAGGTAGTTTATATCCTATATAAAGCGAATTACTTCCTTATTTAGACTATTAGGCCCTCTAGTATACTATCTCCCCTTCTCCTAATAGTATTACTTTAAATACTCTAGGAAGCTATACTTACTATATTCTCTAGTAAAATAATTCTTATTACTATAGAGCTAATAGACTTCTTATATATAATTTAGAATATCCCTTTTCTTCCTCTTATACCCTTTACTTCTATTTACCCTATTCTAAGTAGTAAAACTATTCTATTCCTATAATAACTCTTCTCTTCTCGCCTAATCTATATTAATAGGTTAGACTATCGAAAGGTTTACTATATTTATAACCTTCTCTATAAATACGAGCCCTTTTCTAAAGTTTAGGGTTATTTACTCTAGTCTCTAACCTATCTATTTAATCTACTCCTTAATCGTATCTTACCTATCCTTTATAAGGTACTTATCTTATAATTTAATCGTAAAAGGCGAGGTCTTCTAACCTATTACTCTCTCCTTCTACGATTCTATAATACCTTATACTCTATTAATAATTAGCTCTAGCCTATATACTTATCTTACCTCTTCTTATCTATAAATTAACTTCTAAGCTTTAGTATAGATCTTCTTAAACCTCTAATAGCTCGCTAGATTACTAGGTAAGATCTTAAGTTATATATAGACCTTTTTCGTAATACTAACTAGTAAACCTTTTAGGAATAACCTACTTTTCTAATTTAGAGAAAGCTCTTCTTCTAGTAACTTATTATAGATTACTCTAAACTATCTATAGTATTTAGTAGGATTAGATTTAATAGGTAATAACTTCTTATAAAACTTACCTAGATACTTAACTATACTTGTTTAAGTAATACTATCTCTACTAAAGTACTCCTATAGGAAGTTCTTCTAGAACTTCTAATAGTTTCCTTCCTCGAATCTAGTAATTATCTTTACTATATCTCGCGTATATATATCGTAGTTTTAAGTAAACCTCTTTAACTTACCTTTATTATTTTCTAATAGCGTATATTCTTTAATTAGCGCCTTAAATCTTTTAAGGAAAGTAGTTACCTTACTTCTATTAAATATTAGATTCTCTATTCCTCTAGGAGCTAGCTATCTCCTTCCTTTAAGAGTAGTAATAAGCTATATTATCTCTTCTATTACTTATAGCCTCGCTAATACCTTATCCTTCTCGATTCTAGATTCGGTAGTAGATAGCTTAGGATTAATATCTATAAGGAGTCGTTTACCTTAGGCCTTTATACCTAACCTACTACTACCTTCTCTTATATTATTAGCTATAAAGGTATCTATATTACTCGATTTACTTATAACCCTAGTAGGGTATAGTAGATCTCGTATAGTTCGAAATACTAGCTCTATAGGAATTAGTTAGCTACTTAGAGTATAGGTAGAAACCTCTCTCTAAGTAACCCTAGGGTTATCTATAGCTCTAGTTCTAGAATAGGAATTAATTAATCTAAAAAGGTAGTCGTAATTAGTATTAGTAGCTTCTCTCTACTTAATCCTAAGCTTAGAGTAGGAAGTTATAGACTCGTTACTAGCTAGGTAGAATCCTCGTAGGTAGAGTAATTATTAGGGTTAAAGTAATACTCTCTCTAGAAGATTTTCTTACCTAAGAATATCGAGCTCGCCTAAACCTCTAGAAATATATACTTGTCGTAAAATCCTTAGCGAAATAGCGGTCCTTCTTATAGATAGATTTCTTAGCCTATAGGCTAGGAAATTACTAAGTCTAGAATTCCTTTAATTCCTTACTATCTTTAGCCTAGTTCTAGTTTCTATAAATATCTAGGTAATCTAGAAGGTATTAATGCCTTCCTAGAGTCTAATTCTAGTTTAGTTTCTAGTTAATAGCTAAGATAAGGTCGAAATCTAAAGAAGAGATCTAGTAGCTTAGTAATCCTATATACTAGTAAGCCCTAAAACCCTTAATAGATTAAAACTAACTAAAGCCTTAAATCTATAATAAATAATACTTAATTTTTCGTAGTTAAGCCCCGCCTTTAGCTCTAGAAGATATAGGAGAGTAATACTAACTATATAATAGTAATCTTATTCTCTTACTAGCTACGAGGCCTAAAATACTTCTAGATCCTCCTATAAAGGAGGAGTATTAATAGCCTCGTTAAAGGAAGGAATCGAATAAGGAGTAATAAGAGAAGTTTAAGGCTCGCTAAGACTAAAGTAAGGAAATAAGGTAAAGTAGTTAAGGTAGAAAATAAGGCTTAAATAAGGGATAATATAAGGCTCTTAATTTAAGAGGATTAAAACTATAATCTTCTTCTCGTAGAATACTTTAATTCGAATTTAGTATATAGTATATATTATAAAAGAGTCTATTACCTACCTATAAGAGATCTTATCTTAAACCCCTTACTATAAGGTAATAGGCTACTTCTCTAGATTAGAATTAGGCTAGGAACCCCTAAGTTAAAAGAAGTAATATTACTCGCTAATACTAGGTAACTATAAGGAGCTATTAGTAAGCCTATTCTAGTATATACTCTTCGGATTCCTATTCTTTAGAGTTAGAGTCTAATTCCTACTTTTATTCTAAGTTATCTACCTCTCCCTCTAGAGTCGCGTTATCCTTAAGTAGTATACTACTATCTTCTCTATTATTATTAGCGACTAAGGGAGCTTAGTAGTTAGAGGGTAGCGTTATATTTATAGTATTTACTTTATTAGCTTATATCGCGAACTATATTATAATATTAAGGTTATATAGTTTTAGGATAGTCTATTACTAGTATTATAGATAAGTATTCGTAACGGTATTTAGTAAGTCCTACGACCGCTATATTAGACTATCTAGTTTCTAGCTTTATTTACCTAGATAGTAGGTAATCTTAAAGTTAAACTAGCTAAGGAACTTAGCCTATCGTACTTATTAGTAATTAAGCTTCTTAGTAGTTATAAAGTACTTAAGATTCTTATAATCCGAAAGGATACGAATAGGTTTATTATAGCCTATAAGTTTAGGTTACTATTCCTTAAAGGCCTTAATAATAGTAAGTAGCTCCTTATTATATATATCGTAGTTATATTCTTAAGGATTTATCTTCTTAGAGTAGAAAGCTACTAGATAAAGAATACTATCCTCTCCTTTCTATAATAGGACTTTAGCTATAACCTAGTTAGAAGTATTAGTCTCTACCTATATAGGTAGATTAGAGTTAAAATAGGCTAGTACTAGCGTAGTTATAAAACGCCGTTTAAGTTCGTTAAAGGTATACTAGTAATAGTTAGTCTATTAGAAAGGTATATCCTTCTTTATTATATTTATTAATAGTATAGCTACTTTAGAGAAGGAGTTAACGAATTAATAGTAGAAACCTACGAATCCTAGGAAAGCGAGAATATCTTTAGTATTATATAGTATAGCCTAGTACTAGATAGCTTCTACTTTAACTAGATCTATCTTAATTCCTTTAATAGGAATAATTAGGCCTAGGTACTTAACTTTCTTAATACTAAACTCGTACTTATCGATATCGATAGGTAGTCTAGCTTCCCTTAACTTAATAAGGACTTATCTAACCTTCTACTAGTAATTCTCTAACGACTCTAAAGAGTAGATAAGGATATTATCTAAGTAGACTATAATAAAGTCGTTAAGGAACTCTTATAGTATACTATTAATATAACGCTACTAAGAACTAGGCCTATTATAAAGGCCGAATAGGAGAACCTTATACTAGTATAGACTATATTATATAATAAACGCTATTATCTACTTATCTCCTTTACGAATATAGAGGTTATTAAAGGTAGCGACGATATCTAGCTTTATAAAGTAGGTTACTTTATAAAGTTAGTCTAGTATCTCTTAGAGTAGGGGAATAGGATACTAGTCTTTAATCGTAAGGGCGTTAACTTCGTAGTAGTCTATATAGACTCGTAGACCTCTACCTAGCTTACTAACTATTAATATAGGTAAGGCGTATCTTAAGTTAAACTTCTTAATAGTTCCTTAAGTAATCCTATTATCGATATATTTCTTAACGATAGCTAGCTATTCGGGGCTTATAGTATATACTTTCTTATAGGGAATCTTAGCGCTAGGTTTAAGATTAATAGTATAGTCTAAAGGGCTATACTCGAGGATAGTAAATTCTATCTTATATTTAAAAGTATTAGCTAAGTCGTAATAGGTAGAAGGTAGTTTTATCTATAGATTAGTTTTAGTAGAACTTATAAACTTCTCGATATCTTTAGGTAATAGAGCGTTAAGAGCCTTATCTATAGTATAAAAATAAGCTAGTACTCTATATATAGAGGAAGCTAGTATAAGGAGGCTAAGACGTAGGTATAACGTAATAGAGTAGCTATCTACTCGAAGGGTATATCGTAGTATATAGAACGCCCTCGACTAAACTAAGGGTTAGAAGATAAACTAATTTCTACCTTTTACTTAAGATATATACGTCTCTTATTTAAATCTCTATTATACTAGACCTACGAGGATCTAATATACTAGGATCTATAGCTCTCTATTTCTATTCTCCGTCTTAAGGTATATAACCCTTACGAAACATAGGTATTACGCCTAACCTCTTTTCCCTAACTAATTAGATCTATTAACCTAGCTACTAAGACTAGGCTTCTAACTTTACCTCCTAATCCTACCTTTATAATTACCTCCTCTTTAATATAAGCTACCCTTAGCTTATTCGAAAACTATACGAAAAGTCGTTAAATTATAGCTCGAAACTACTATTACTATCTAGGTTCTAGAAGATTTAATATAGTTACTAGGGAGGGGTATTTAGGTAAGTATTATACCTAAAACGAGAGTCTATCGAAGGAGCGAAGTATAGTAACGCTCCTTTTAGTATAAAATACTACTAAATTCGTAGGTATTATAGATTATAGTACCTAGGATTAGGTCTACGTAGATCTAAGTATAGCTACGTATACGTAATTATAGTTACGTAACCTAGCTAGCTAGCCTAACTTCCTTTCGTCTCGTCTTTAGCTTCTTTCTTCTTTACGCCTTATTAGCCTAGTTACGAGTATCTATTAGATTTATACCTTTATTACTCGTTCCTTAATAGTACGAGGTATCCTTTATCTCGAAGACCTCTAGCCTATAAGCTAGAGGTAATTTAAAGCCTACCGTTACGTTAGTAGTACTATAGCTATAGCGTTTAACCTACTTAGTTCGAACTATTAATCCTTTACTACTATACCCCTTATATCGATTAATATTAGCTAACGAATTAGTACGAAGCGGTTACTAATCCTCTAGCGCTTATAATAGCGCTACTAATAAGCTAGCGAGATAGCCGATTACTAGTAAAAATTACTATTTAGTACCCCTTAGAAAGATTTATCTATACCTTTAGAATAATAATAGTAATTATAGTCTAAGTAGTAGTAGTCGCCGTTTTAGATTAGTAACCTCTAGTAAGAACCTCTAACCCTTAATAACCGTCGCTAGAGCGTAATTATTATTAATCCTATACCTAAGACTACTAACTAACTCGCCTAAGCTTTATATAGTACTAATAGTACTAGTACCTATCGTAGAGTCTATTAGTATCTCTAGAACTACGAGAAGTAGCTTACGAATCTTAAGTATAAACGTATAGCCGCTAAAGACTATTATACGGTAGCTAATAATAAAATCTCTAACCTACGCTAAGAACTCGTAGACTAACTATAGTAGACTACTACCTCTATATAGATAGTTAATAGCCGTCTTAATTATATAAACTAGTAACTACTTAAAGCCTAAGAGGAGATACGCTACCGTAATAACGATATCTAACGATTATAAGCCGAGCTTACTAGCCTTTAATTACGCTCGCCTCTACCTATTACTCTATTAACGACTACGAGTATACCTAATAGTAGCTATAGCGGCTACTACTATAAGAGCGAGAAGCTTCTAGACCTAAAGATATATAATAGTAATAGTAAAGAGAAGTTAAAAGTATAGAAGGTTATAATAGCTATTAAGCTATTAGCTAATATAGATAGATACTCTAACGTATACGATTAGCTATTATATATATATATACGCCTTAGTAGTAAGGCCTATAAGGTAATTATTCCGTACGTTACTATTAAAGGCGCCTAGGTAGTATTTAACCTTACTAGCTTAGAAGCTATAATAGATATCCTTACTAGTACGTTTAGTAAAGCGTTTAAAGAGTAAGTAGCTATAAATAAGCTCGAGAGACTAAAGTAGGAGAGTAAGGAGTTTCCCTACTATAAGTCTAAGTTCGTACGGCTTAATAAGGTTATTAGCCTAAAGGATCTCTCGTTATTTACTAAGTTCCGTAAGGGGTTAAGCGAAGAGTTAAAAGACGCGTTAGCGGGTTAGTAGGATACCTAGAGGATACCCTTTAAAGAGCTCTATAACCGCCTCGAGGGAGTTAATTATAATATTTATAATCGCCGTAAAGAAGTATTATAGGCCGTAAAGACTATTAGTACTAACTATAGTATATAGGGATAATCGTATAAATCCTCCTTAACTAATAGTAATACTAGTACTAGCGCTAATACTAGTAGCTTCGTATCTCGAGCTAGCTCTATACTAACTCCTATAATATCTAACCCTTAGCGCCTAACGATAACTATAGTATCTACGTCTATACTAGCTTTACTTACGACTACTTAGGGTAGTAATATAATAGACCTCTCTATAATAAGGCGTAGACTACTAACTTAGTAAAAGCGTAAAGATTAAATTAAGAATAACTACTATATATTCTATAACTAATCTAGCTATTAGAAGAGTAACTACCCTATTATCGCTAGTAAGGAGGCCTATAAATAGTAAGCCTCTTAGATCTATAAGATAGCTACTAGTAAGCCTACTACTACTTAGCTTAATACTACTATCTTAGAAAATATATAGGCTTTAAGTAAAGTCGCTTTTAGAGTCCTTATTATATCGATAGTTATCTAGATCCTTAGTATTATTATAATAAGCTATAGAAACTAACACCTAGCCTAGGTAAAGAAACTATAAAAGAAACCCTTAGAATTAGCTCGTCTTCCTTTGATTAAGTAGCGTTATTACCTAATAAGGATTACCTTATCCTACCTTATATATTACGAACTTCGACTTTAGCTTTACTATTAATAGATATTATATCGTACTATATACTAGACTATAGCTATACTAGATACGCTTTTATAGATTCTAACTTTACGCGTAAATACGGTTTATATATTATAGAACTACTTATACCCTACTACCTTAAAGTATTTAATAGTAACGCTATTAACGATATAACTTATATTACGCGAGTAACTCTCGATATCTAGGGTTACTATAAGTATATCTACTTCTACCTAACTAAGTTAGGTTATTATCTAATTATCCTTAGCCTACTATAGCTTAAATAATACTCGCCGCGTATACTTTAGAAGGACGACGTTATCCTCTTTAATTTAGACTTCTATAAGACCTAATATAATAGGTATTACTACTAGATCTAAGCTATAGGTATAATATTACTAGCGTAACTAACGTAGACGTAGATAGAGCTATAGATATAGCTTATAATACTATAGCTTTTAGACTTAGAGCGATTAATAAGAAGCTACTAGAGGGTACGCGAGAGATTATACTTACTAATATATAATCCTTAGACGCTAACCTCTTCGAGCCTATTTATTACGGATATAAACGAAGTAGCGCTATCGCTATAGCTACTACTACTAAAGAAGCCTATCGCCCTTATAGCTATAAAGGCTACTAACGCCCTAAATATCTATACTATTTCTACTACCGCCTTTAATTAACTTACTCTAGAGAAAGGCGCGAGGATCTTCTTAGCCTCGCTTAGAGATATTAAATTAGCTATATAGGCGAAGAAGAAGGTCGACTCGAAGGACTAACTACTAGCTAAGTAGTATCTATACCTTAACGTATTTTCTAAAGACGACGCTTCTAAGCTACTACTATACTATACTAGCGACTATAAGATCGAACTCGAAGATAGTAAGAGGCTATTATACGGACCGCTATATTCGATATTATAGTAAGAACTTAAAGTCCTTCGCGACTATCTAAGAGAGAACCTTAAGAAGGGGTTTATTTATAGCTCCTTATTACTAGCGTCCTCGCCTATACTATTCGTTAATAAACCTAGTAGAGGACTACGCTTCTACGTTAACTACTATCGTCTTAATAATATTATAGTAAAGAATCGTTATCTAATACCCTTAATTTAGGAAACCCTTAGCTATTTTAGTAAAGCTAAGGTATATACTAAGCTAGATATTATTAGAGCCTTTAATTAAATCTATATTACTAAAGGGTACGAGTAGAAAACTACCTTTAAAATAAGATATAGCCTCTATAAGTACCTCGTTATACCCTTTAGTTTAGCTAATACCCCTTTAACCTTTTAGAACTATATAAATAACGCCCTCGGCCTATACCTCGACTCCTTCTATATAGCCTATCTTAATAATATTCTTATCTACTTAGAGGACCTAAACTAGTATAATAAATATATACGCCTAGTACTTAAAGCCCTTCGTAAAGTAGGCTTATAATACGATATTATAAAGTTAGAGTTCGAAGTTACTAAGACTAAATACCTTAGCCTTATTATTACTACTAAAGGTATTCGTATAGATACTAAGAAAGTAGAGGCTATTAAGAACTAGCCTACGCCTACTAACGTTAAGGACGTATAGTTATTCCTTAGGTTCGCTAGCTTTTATAGACGCTTTATTAGAGCCTACTTATATATCGCGAAACTACTTACTAACGCGACCTATAAGATAACTACTAGATTCTACTAGACTAACTCTTACTAGTAAGCGTTTAACTATATAAAAGTAGCCTTCTTAGAAGAACCTACGCTAGCTATATATAACCCTAACTTACCTATTATAGTAGAAACCGACGCCTCTAACTATATTACTATTAGCGTACTATCGTAGCTCTACTATAGAGATACCTAGAAACTCGTTACCTACTTCTCGATAAAATAAAGCCTAGTAGAGTATAACTATAAGATCTATAATAAGGAACTCTTAGCTATTATTAATACCTTCGAGTAATAGCGCCTCGAACTAGAGGGCTATCCCTATACTATTAAGGTCCTTATAGATTACCGTAACCTAGAGTATTATATAACTACTAAGTAGCTTAGCTAGCGTTAAGCCTACTAGAGCGAATTCCTTAGCCGTTTTAACTTCTAGATTACTTATCGCCTAGGCGCCTAAGGAACTAAGCCTAATAGTCTAACGCGCTATACTACTAACCTATCTTCTTATAATAACGACTTACGAAAGTTAGCCTAGTAGTAGACTATCCTTAAACCTTATAATATCGACCTATTACTACGGCTCGTAGCTAACTATATTAGCCCTAATAATAACGAAGATAAGCCTCTACTCGACCTATATAACCTACTCGACTATATTATAGCTACTAGTAATAACGACCCTCTAATCGCTAAGATAAAGAAATACCTATAGAAGCGTACTACCCCTATAAAGGCTAGCCTAGCGTATACTATATTACCCTCTAAATATAAGGTAAGAGATAGATATCTACTATACTATAGAGACTACTTATATATACTAGATACTAATAATCTTCGAATAGACGTAGTACGTATATATTATACGAACTACGTAGTAGGTTATCTAGAGTATAAATATACGTTCGAACTAGTCTCGCGCCTATACTACTAGCCCTTACTCTATAATAGTATCGCTAGGTACGTAGCTAACTACTTTACTTACTAATAAGTATAGTAAGACTATAGAACGAGATAAGGACTACTCTAACTACTATAAGTACCTACGTAACGCTAGTAGTACCTAATAATCGACTTTATAACTAGCCTACTACCCTTACTCGATAATAGTTATAATATAGTAATAGTCGTTATTAATAGACTTACTAAGATATATTACTTTATTACGATACGTTACTATAACGAAGAAGCTACTACCGCTATCGTCGTAAAACTATTCTACTAGTATATCTAGCGCTTATATAGTATCCCTAAAAGTATTACTTCTAATAGAGGACTATAGTTCGTCTCTACGTTCTAGCGTAGCTTCTATAAGCTTATTAGTATAGATATACGACTATCTACTACTCGATACCTAGAGACTAATAGATAGACTAAGCGTACTAATATATTAATAGAAGCCTATTTCTATACCTTTATTAACTATATTAGCGATAATTAGGACTAATAGCTACCTACCGCTAAGTACGTAGGTAATTATTAATATAACGATAGTATTAGTATATCCCTCTTCTACGCTAACTATAAATACTACTTATATATAGGTATCGAGCTACCTATCGTTAGTAAAGGTAAGGATCTCTACTTTAACGATACTACTACCTAGCGTTTTATATAATATATTATCGAAGTCTAGTAGGACGCGTAATAGTCCTTATAGTAGTCTTAAGCGGCTATAGAAGAGTAAGCTAATAAGTACTAACGACTCGCCCCTACCTTTAAGGTAGGTAATAGAGTCTTCTTATTATTAAAGGGTATTAAGACTTAATAGAAGAAACTCGAGCTATATAATACTAGACCTTACCGAATTACTAAAGTTGTATTACTATACGCCTACCGCCTAGAGCTTCCGAAGTTACTACCTATATACGATATTATCTATATTAGAAACCTATCGCTAATATCTACTTATAAACCCCTACCTAGCTAGTAAAATATACTACTACTACCTATCGAAGTTATTAATAGCGAACTAGAGTTTAAAGTCGACGAGATTATTAACTTATAGTAGTTTAAGAGTAAGTTTAAGTATAAAGTCTAATAGACTAGATATAATAAGGCTAATACTATATAGGAGAACTTTAACGATATTACCTACGTAGATAACGCTATTACTCGCTACTACTACTACTACCTAGATAAGCTACGCCTACCTACCTACTCTATTATTACTATAATCCGCTACGCCTTACTATAGCGTATAGCGTAGACGCCGCCCTCCGAAGAGGGGAGTAGTATTATAGATTATAGCGCCTAGGATTAGGTCTACGTAGATTTAAGTATAGCTATATATATATAATTATAGTTACGTAACCCGGCTAGCTAGCTTAACTTCCTTTCGTCTCGTCTTTAGCTTCTTTCTTCTTTACGCCTTATTAGCCTAGTTATAAGTATCTATTAGATTTATACCTTTATTACTCGTTCCTTAATAGTAGGGAATTAAACCTAATTAATTAAATCGATATTATTATATCTACGTAGGTTATACGACTAAAGGTATATTAATAAAAAGAACTAGCTATCTAATTACTAGTACTAGATTAATAGCCTAGTAGTAAGTTCTTTAAGAATCGTATATAAAAAGTATATCTTCCTAATTCGTTTCTTAGTCGAAGACTAGCGTTACTATATAGCTTACTATATAGTAACTAGTCGTATAAAACTCTAGGTATAACTAGCTAGTATATTAAGTACTCTTTATACTCGATACTATATACTATATATATATAAGAACTTTAAAAACTTTAAATATACTATTATAGCGCGTACTTATTAAGCCTATAGTACCCTTATATTTTCTAGCGTTCCTACTTATACTTACGTACTTACTATTACCTCCTACGCTTAGTACCTAAGTTACCTTTAAGCTAGTAATTTTTCTTTACTATTACTTAAAGTTAATTTTTTACTAATACTTTCGTAGATAGCGCGCCTATAGGCCGCCTATATAATACTATCTTTAGTAGCGCTCCTACTAAGTATTAGCGCTATAAGGGCGTTAAGTATAAGTATATCGAGGTTATTTCGCTACTAGTATATAAGGCCTTTACTATAGTAGAGAGCGCTTATACTACTCGTAATACCTTAGTAGAGGAGAATCGTATATTAGAGGGAAGGAGTAAGGAGGTAGCTTACTCTAATAAAGTTAGTATATTTTCTTTTAACTTCGTTAATCTATCGTTTTATATACTAATAGGGCGATAGTTAATAGTACTCGTACTACTATAAGTAAGGCTATTTAGGCCTTTAAGAAGACTCTATTATAGTCGTAGGTAAAGTATAAGCCTACTACTACTACTACCTCTACTACTACTATTAATAGTAAGGCTATTAAGTCTATCGCTTAGTCTCTTTAGAGTATCGCTACTAGTATTTATTAAGTAGGTCTTCTTTTATTACTTCGTAGTCGAGACTTATACTAATTTATTTATAGCTTACTAGCTAGATAATAAGAGAAAAGGCTATCGAGGCTATTAATAAGGCTATAGGTAAAGAGTAGATAGTTACTTTACTTTTATATTCTACCTTTATAGCGCTTACTCTATACTTTAGGTAGTCTCTTTAGGGATCTATAATAAAAGCTTCTTTATAACTTTAATCTTTCTTAATTTCTTTCTTTTTACCTTTACTTTCGCTTCGTAGTCTTTTCGAAAGCTTTAAGCTTTTCCTTTAAGTTCTTAAAATACTTAGTAGGTTCCTAGCTATTATATTCCTCTAGCTACCTACGCTACTATACTAAATATTAAGTCTTCTTCTTCTTCCTTCTTTAATTAAGAACCTTCTTAACCTCTTACTCGTTCTCCTTATTAGCGAGGGGTATATTATTCTCCTACGTCTCGCTAGTAGTATCTCTATACTAAGGTTCTAGTAGAGAGATATAGAAGATATTATAGATCTTAAAGTTTAAAGGTAGTACTAGGCGATACGCCTATATACTAACTCGTCTAATAATACGGTATAGGCCTAAGTACTTTATAGCTAGCTTCTTCTTTAATACCTTTAACTTTAAGTTCTTTATAGATAGGAGTATCTACTCGCTTACCTTAAAGCTCTAGTCCTTATAGCGTTTATTATAGTACTTAGCTTAGGTCTCGGATATATATCGCTATTATTATTATAGCGTCTCGTATTATTCTCGTAATACTTTTACTATATCTTTCGTAGCTAGTACCTCCCCTAAAGGGAGCTCGTCCTAAGATCCTAGTATTTAAGCTAGATAAATAGAAGGATTCTAGCTATTCGCTACTATAAAGGGGCTTATATATAATATAGCGTACTCGCTTACGTTATACGTAAATTCTATATATACTAGTAAACTAGCCTAGTCTTACTATAATTTAGTATAAAATATACGAAGGTACTATTTAAGGCTCTAATTAGTACGTTCTATCTAACCGTCTATCTAAGGGTAGAAGGCTATACTTAGCTTACGAGTTATACGCGTTTCGAAGTAGAACTCTATCTAGTACTCGCTAGTAAAAATAGAGCCTCTATTAGAGATAATACTATTTAGTATACTAAATCGCCTTACGATTTTAGTACTTAGAACCTACGCGAGATATATAGCGTTAATCGTCTTATTAATAGGGATATAATAGTATATCTTACTATACCTATTAACGACTACGAGGATCGTATTATAAATAATACCGTTAAGTATACTTAGCGGTAAATCCGTAATAAAGTCTATCGTTAATTCTTACTAGGGACTACTAGGGAAAGGTAGAGAAGCTAATTCGCTATAGGAACGATAGCGTCTCGCCTTCGTTCTCTAATAAATCCTATAGACTTAATAATATTAGGCGATATCCTTAGAGATATTTAGCTACTAGTACTTTTATATAAGTAATACCTATATCTTTACTTTACTAAAGTACCTAGCTAAAGGATAATTATAGTATATACGTAATAACTACGTAACTAATACTCTATTATTAGGTATATATACGAGACTATTCTTATATAGTATACTATTAATAATCGAGTACTTAGGCGTCCTTAATAACTCGCCTAGGTTATAGTCTTCTCGCTATATTAACCTAGTTATCTTACTAGCGTTCTACTAGACTTTCTTATAGAGCTCCTATACTTTAGAATTATACTCCTATAATACCTAAATTACTATAAGAATTATCTCTAATAGATTCTCGTATAGGTTTTTAGCTTCTACTATAGCGGTTATAACCTATATAGGAAGCTTAAGGGACTTATAAGTAATAGCCTTATAAGACCTATCTCGCTATAACGATCCTTCGTATAGCCTTTAGTATATTAAAGCTACTTACTTTATACCTAGGTCGTAGTCTTCCTCTAGCGAAGACTATACTTCTAGCTTCGTCTAAAGGCTAGGGAGAAGGTAATTTATATACTATATCTCTTCTACGTAGTCTAGTCGTCTCGATAGCGTATTAGCTAGGTTCTTTATTCTAGCGCGATACTTAATAACGAAGTTATATAGTACGAGAAATATCGCCTATCGAGCTTATTAACTATTAAGTTACTTAACCTTTATAAATCCCTTAAGATTCGTATAATCGACGATTATATAGATTATATACGAAGCGCCTTCGAGGTATAGTCTCTACTACTTAAAGGCTTTAATAACTACGAGTAACTCCTAGTTATAAGTCTTATAGTTATATTTAGTAGAGGATATTTTCCTTAACTAGTAGGCGATAGGATACTATTAATCTTTAAAAAGCTACGAGAGTATACCTTCTAGGGCGAATATACTTACGTTAGTTTCGACTCGTAGAAGTAGACTAGGATTAAAATATTAAAGGATAGAAGCCTTAGTAAACCTTTACTTAAGACTACGAAATACTTAGTCTTTACTATTAGTCTATATAAGAGAGCTACTCTTCCGACTATTCTTCGATCCTTTTAGAAGGCCTATTAATAGACTAATAATCTTTAAGTACTATTAAATAAATCTCTAATAGAAGTTAGCGAATCTAAGGAACTACTATATCTCGTAAAAGCTCTTTAGTATTAGCTAGTCCTCGATTACGTTAACTCTACGTTTATCTATCGAGACGCCGCCTAGGGTTATAATAAATCTAAGAAACTTAACTAATTTTTAGAAGAACGAGTACTTCGAACGTTATATATAGAGAGCGTACTTACGTAGCCTCTATATAATAGTTCGTACGTATCTTATATACTCTTTACGTATCTTACTATATATAAGGATATCGTCTAAATATATAATATAAATAGTATTAATTAGGCCTAAGAGAGTACTATTAATATAGGCTTAAAAAGTCGCTAGTATATTAGTAAGCCTAAAAGGTATAACTAAATACTCGTAGTAGCTATATCGTATACGAAACGCCGTCTTCTACTTATTACCCTTCTTAATAGGGATATAGTAGTAGGCGTTTATAAGATCGAGGGTTATAAACTATTTAGTACCTATAAGTCTATCTAGCGTCTTACTAATAAGTAGTAGTAGGTAATAATTCTTAATAGTAATTTCGTTTAATCCTTAATAGTCGACGTAGAGGCGTAATTTTCTATTCTTCTTAGGAACGAATAGGATTAGCGTACTCGCTTCGCTTACGCTTCGCTAGATCTACCTATTCTTTATTACCTTCTCTAGATATTCCCTTAGAGCTTCTAGCTCTACCTAGGAATATTAATAGAGAGGCTTAAATAGAGGCTTCTTACCTAGCTCTAAATTAATCGTATAAGCGTATTTAATAGGGACCTTACGTACTAACTATACGTCGTAGTTAAAGAGATCCTAGAACTCCTTAAACTCCTCTAGTAGCTCCTTATTACTATTCGCTTCTATAAGTAGATAAATTATTACTATATAGACTCGTTCTTTATCTTTAATATTATTAAAGAATTCCTATACCTCTCGTAAGGAAATCGCTTAATCCTTAGATATATCTCTATAGCGCTATATATCTATTATACTATCGACTATTATAGTATTCTAGAACCGCTATAGTCTTCCTAGAATAATCGTATTATCTTTTATATCGAAAGTATAGAAGGTTATAGTTATAGTACGTTCTATACCCGTAGAGTCTATAAGGCGTATATATATACTATATACTCTATAGTAGTAACCCTAGTTACCTTAGAAGAAGTCTACTTTTAGAAGGTTAGCCTACCTCTAGCGAGGTAGCTTCGCTTTAAGGGCGAATTATATAGGGATAACGTTAATATCTACTATATTATCGAGGATATATTTAATAAACGTTTTCCTAATTAGCGCGTTAACTTCGCCTTATAGGCGTTAAATAGGCTAAGAGTTAACTAGAAGGGGATCTAGGCTTAGATATAACTCTTACTCTAGCCCTTAGCTTTTCCTAGCTTCTTTACTACTTCGCTATCGCTAATCCTATAGGTTAACTATAATTCGTCTTTAGGTTTAAGGTATAATATCGAGTAGTATCTCTTCTTATAGTAATTATAGTACTTAATAGTAGTAAGGTACTCCTCCTTTATCTTTATTTTATCTTTCTTCTTCTCTAATTAGGCTTCGCTATTACTATACTTATAGCGCTTAGGCTTTTAACCTTCGCTATTAGCGCTATAGCTACTTAACTTCTTCTTATAATTATTACTCTTATAACCTCGCTTATTTCCTAAGATTAGTTTATTAGTAGTTTTAATACGGGTTACTAGCGTAACGAGTTCGTATTATTACTTTAGAATCTTATAGTATTTAATAATAGTACTACGAAGGTTCGAGTTAAGCTTTACGAGAAGATAGCGTACCTTCTATAGCTCGAGGTAGTCTCTAAGTTAATCCTTAAGGATATTTAATTTAGAAGCGAATTATTTAATATCCTAATTCTATTATTAATAATATTACTCGTATTCTAGGGTAATAGTAAGTATATAGTTTACTAGGTCCCTAACTACGTTAAGATACTATATCTTAAAGTTAGCGTATAAGTATCCTTAGTTAAGCTCTTTAATCTCGTAGTCTATATACTAATACTTACTCGTTTCGCGTATAAGGTATATAATACTATATAGTATCTTTACCTTATCTATACTATATATTCGTCCTAATAGGCTAAAGATTAGGTCTAAATCTTAAAGGAATAGTCTAGCTTTCTTAATAGATATAGCCTTATAGAATATAGGCTTCTTAAGCTTTAGACGCGCTCTACCTATAAAGGTAATTAGCTCTTCTCCTATAAAGGATAAGATAGCTAAGAGTTCGTATCTATAGAGGAGAGGACTCTTATCTCGCTATCGTTATAGTAGTATCTAACTTATATTATCGTCGTTGTTATTATTATTATTATCTCTATCGTCTAACTTATCTAGGTCTAGAGTTAGGTTCGTAAGAGGTTACTCTATAGCGCGCTTAAGTTTCGCGATACCTACTTATAAGATACTAGCTTCTACGTCTCGCTATAGAGTAGCGTATTCTTACTAAAGGCGATTAAGCTCTTAGTTAGGCGTTTCGCTATTATTATTATTATAGTTTTTATTCGAAGCGCCTAGCGCGTTATTATTATTATTATCCGCGTTTATATCCTTTTTAGGATTAGGCTTAGTAGAGCCTTCTTTATCGCTAATCTAAGTCTAAATATTATTTAAAGGATACTACGCCCTAGCTAAGGCTCGCGTATAAGTAGCTATTAAAGGGCTAGCGATAGTAGTTTAAGCTCTTAGCGCTATATCGTTAGAGTTCTATAAACTACGACTATTAGAAGAAATTAGAACTATAAAAACGAGCTAGTACTCTATATATAGAGGAAGCTAGTATAAGAAGGCTAAGACGTAGGTATAACGTAATAGAGTAGCTATCTACTTAAAGGGTATATTATAGTATATAGAACGCTCTCGACTAAACTAAGGGTTAGAAGATAAACTAATTTCTACTTTTTACTTAAGACGTATACGTCTCTTATTTAAATCTCTATTATACTAGACCTATAGGGATCCGATATACTAGGATCTATAGCTCTCTATTTCTATTCTCTATCCTAAGGTACGTAACCTCTACGAAACGTAGGTATTACGCCTAACCTCTTTTCCCTAGCTAATTAGATCCGCTAACCTAGCTACTAAGACTAGGCTTCTAACCTTACCTCCTAATCCTACCTTTATATATAGCGAGTATAAAGGACTTTATATACTTATTATCGCTAGAAAGATCTTTAGACTATAGGACGGAAAGTCGCTCTAGATATACTTTAGCTAGCTTTATAAAGGTATTAGCGCTAACGAAGTATATATCTAGATTAGGGTTAGGGTTAGGTTTATCGTTAGAAGATAGGTCGTAATTATATAATTAGTTATCTAAGTCGACTAATACTATATATATATAGTTACCTTAATTATAGTATAAATAGTATTACTTAGAGCTAAACGTAATCGTATAGTTTTTAAAATTAAGTTAAGGATTATAGTCCTTAAACTAAGATATACTAATAATAAGGTTATACTAATCGAGGTTAGTAATATAGTAGAGTCCTTAGTCTATATAACCGCTAATACTTATAGTAATTATAGTAGCGTATATAAGCTATAAGTATTAACTATTAGCGAGGCGTAAGTTCTTTAGTAAGGAAAGGCGAAAGGTAGGTAGTTTATATATATAAACGAATAAAGAGTAAACGAAAAGGGCTAAACTACTAGTATCTAAGAGGGCTTTTACTTTTAGATTTCCTACTACTACTACTAAACTTATATATACGAGGTATCGACTATACTTAGGTTTAACTAAGATAAACTAATATATTATAGTTATAGTAGTAGAAGTATAGAAGATAGTAGTAGTATAGGAAATATATTCCTTATAATCTTATATATACTAGTATCTCTATTTAAGCTAGGGTTTAGGTTCGTATTTCTCTTTATATAGTAGGGCCTTATTAGCGCGACTTTACTATAAGGCTAGGCTTTTCCCTACTTAGAACTATTAGTAATTATTAGTTAGTTAGGTAGTATATCGACTTAGAGTTACTTAGTACTAATAGTATTAAAAGTAACGTTTATAGCTTAGGTATTAGCTTTAGTATATAGGGTATTAATAGAAACGTCTCTATATATAAAGTATCTATAATCTTAGTAAAGAATATATTAAGGGCTAGTACTAGTATAGCCTAGTTCTCTATAGCGGAAATACTTATTCTACTATCTTAACGCCTAGCGATCTACTTCTAAGAGTTTTAGTAGGCCTTTATACTTACGAGGAATAATACGTACTAGCGTACCGTACTAGCGACGTCCTAGATTCGTATTACTATTAGGGCCTTAGTTACTATTATTATTAGAGCGTCGATTACCCCTACTATTACTACTACTACTAGGGTTAGTATTCGTACTAGGATTTATACTCTTTATAGTCTAGTATATATCCTTCTTAGTCTTAGCTACTCTATAGAAGTCGTTAAATAGTATATACTAGAAGTACTTTATCTCCCTTATATAGACCTTATTTAGCTTAAGCTATAGCTTATACGTATTAGGCTCCTTTATTACCTTAGCGAGAAGTAAGCGATAAACGATAATAAACTCTAAGAATAGTTAACCGTCCTTCTATCGGATCTAGGTTAACTTAGTAGCTACTTTAAGAGTAACGTTATATTCGCTAAAGTTAGAGTTAAGTTCTTACTATATATTATCGAGTTCTTTCTAGGTATTCTTAAAGTATAGGTTAATTAATTCCTATAGGGTACCCTTAGTTCGCTATAGGACGTAGTTAAAGATCTCTTAGATATTAGTAGACTCGTTAAACTAAGCGGCGATCTTACTAGTTATCTACTTACGCTAGACCTTATACTTAGGTATCTTACTATTAAAGATATTAGGGTTAGGGAACTTTATATTATACTTAGAGTAGAAGTAGGTACTAGTAGTACTAGTATAGGTAGGAGCTACTAACGCTACTTATATAAATAGATAAGTAGGCGTAGGTATAGACTAGGTATATTATATAGTTAGTATAGCTATTAAAGTACCTCGATATATCTACTCGAGGCGACTTAATAGAGGTAGTTTAGAGGCGGCTATAGTAGCAACTATTAGTTAAGCCTTAATATTATCGAGTTCGTCTTATAGATTAGAGATCTCTTAGTCCTTATTACCTATAATATACTAATACTCTTTAAGTAAGGTATTATATTCCTTCTCTATATCCTTAATCTTTCTATTAGCTTTATTTAACTTATTAGTAGTAGCCCGAATATACTCTTCTCTATTATTATTAATAATAGCTTAAGCGTAGTCGTCCTATATATCTATAAGTTCCTATTATAGATTCTATATCTATTCTTCTAGATCTTTACGCTTCTTCTTTAGCTTCTTATACTTATTTATAAGGTTATAGACGCTATAGTACTAGAACTAAGGGTAGGCTTAGATAGCGCGGATAAAGTTCTAGAAACTATATACTTAGAAGTTAGTAGCTACTACGTTATCGAGTTCGTTAGAGAGCTAGATAATCGTACCCTTATTATAGTAGGACGAGAAGTTAATACTAGCGCTATCTTTACTATAGCGCTCCGCTTCTTTAAGGAAGGTATCTTTAAAGTCGTTATTCGTCTCGTCTTCTAGTTCGTTAGTAACTCGAGTCGCTAGCTTCTATAGTATTAAATTATAAGAGTAGCTAGTCGAGCGAGAATAAGAGTAAGCGCGTTAATACGCGAGCTTATTATAACCTTAAGTTTAAGATTTAGAGAAAGGTATAACTAGTATACTATTACTATTTACGAGCCTATAATAGGTATTATATAAGGTAGGAATACTAGGAGGTATATTAGTTTAGCTCTTCTAAGCCTAAACTTATTAGAGTTTCTAAGTAATCTAGCTACTTACCTTTCTCTTCTACTCTTCTATTTTAGTAGTCGAGTACTAATAGTACTAGAGTTTATAGTTAGAGAGTTACTACTAGGGCCTATATAGGTTAAGGTTAGAGTACTAAGTATCTATATATAGTAGTATATTAGTAGTATTAAGGTACGCTAGTAAGGTATATAGTAGCGTAGAGTATATTACTCTATACGATTAAATAGTCTCTTAAACTATTATAGAGTAGTAGAAGCGAGGGTTATATATAGGGTTTTAAACTATTAAGAGATAGAGTTTCTAAGAAGAGCGTAAGAGGCGCGAGCTATTTAAGAGGACGCTAAGCTACTAGTAGGCGTTAGTACGTAACTAGTAGGGTTAGATAAATAGGCGCGAGGTACGCTCGTAATAGTATATAATACTTTCTTAGACTTTCTAGTTATAGCTTAAGTAGACGTAAAGGAATCTTAATTATATAAATATATAGTACTAACTACGAGGGAAGCGACTACGCTACTTTAGCTTTTACTATTATATAAATACTTTTACTTTATATAGAATATTCTAGATAGACTAGCTTTATACTTCGAGATAATTTTAGTAATTATATTTAGGAATCTAGCGCTTTAATAGATACTTATAGCCTTTATAGTACTTAATATATTACGCTCGTTCTTAATAGCTACTAATTTCCTAAGTAAGTAGGAACTATAGACTACGTAGGTACTAGATATATAAGGAAATATTATAGTAACTAGTATAGGGTTCTTAGAAATAATAATAAAGTATAGCTTTTACTAGGTAGTAAAGGTAGTTAACTAGACGAGTTATACGTTCTTAGAATCTTACTAGGTATTAATACTTTAGAACTATAGTAGACTACTCGTATAGTATTCTTAGAATAATACTAAGGCGGAAGAAATAAATAAGAGATAGGAAGCTATCTATAGGTATTAATACTTAATACTAGAGTATAGTAGTAAAGAGCTTTATTACTATATCTTAATTACGATAGTTATCCTTATACTTTAATAATTTCGAGATAATATTTAGTTTACTATTTAGAATAATATCTTACTAGAGTAATAAAGGAGTCTAAACGAGCGAATAATAGACTTTACGTATAAGTTACTTAGGAAACTCTATAGGAAAGATATATTTATTATTAGAAAAGATTATAGTACCTAGATTTAGTATAACGCTAGTACGCTTATAAGCTAGTTCTTTAGCGACTTAGATTAAACTATACCTCCTTCTAATAATACTTAATTAAACTTTTATAAGAAAGGATTCTAGAAGCTAGCCTAGTATACTAGTTAGATCTATAATATACTAGGATTTATATCGCCTCTAGAGTAGTACCTTAAGGGTTTAGTATTTTAAACTTACCTATAGTAGTACTATTTAGTAGAGTATTAGATCCTCCTAAGCGTTCTACTAAATAGAAAGTCTCTTATAGATACTACTAAGATAAAAAATAAGAGATAGAGATTATAGATAGTAGTCTACTTAGATAATAAGCCTTACCTAGGATTAGTAGAGTATCCGAAAGGTACTATAAGGGAAAGCTATCTATACTATACTTACTTTAGGAGTCGACTAATACCTAAGGCTTAGCTAGAAAAGTATTCTCTCGCTTTATAAAATACGCTAATAATAATAAGGATTTTAGAAGATATTTCGAAATAGGAGATTTAACGCTTTAGAAGATAGGTAATAGAAGGTAATTAGCTAGTAGTATCTTACTTAAGTACCTAGTAGCTATAGAAGTATTCTTAATATAATTAATATACTAACCTAAATAAATTTCTTATTAGAATAAAGTATATATAAAGGTACTATAGTATAGTAGCTACTTCTATTTAGATTAGTAGAGGATTAGGATCTAAGTATAGCTTAGCGACTAATTTTACTCGGTCTCTAGCTTTATACTAGGATATTACCCTATAGCGGCTAATTTTATCTAGTCTTAGAGCTTATAGTTAAAAGACGGCCTTATTAATATATTAATACTAGATATACTTAGCTAATATTTAGTAGTAATATTTATATACTCTAAAAACCTATAAAATTAATTACTCTACTATAGTATACTTTTACGTATCCTAAGACTAAATAAAATTAGCTACTCTACTATAGTAACCTACTACCTCTCCTAAGACTAAATAAAATTAGTCGCTCTACTTAACTATCTTTATATAATAAAGCTTAATTATAGGTAAATATATATAATATATACTTAGATATATATTTAACGTAATCTCGTTATATTACTAATAGTAGAGTAACTAGCGAAGGGATATAGAATTAAGCGCTCTTTCTAGACCTAGCCTTTACTATATAAAGTTACTCTTACTTAGTATAACCTCTAGCTATCCTATAGTACTAATTTTATTACTAAATATTCCTATATTCTTAAGCTAGGCTATCTCCCCTATAGTTTATATAAGCTAGAAAGGCGCCTTTCCCTACTAAGTTAAGTTATAAAAAGTAGACTAAAGTATAGTACTAAATAAATCGAGTAGCCGCTTAGGATTAAATATCTAAGCTAGTATATATATATTAATAGGAGGAAAGCTCTAATAGTTTATATATTCTTAAACGCTTTATATAATAGATTATAGTAGTATAAGGTCTTAATAGAGCTAGGTATCTTCTAGTAGGCTAGCTAGCGAGTATATAATAGAGATTATAGTAAGCTAATTAATCGAGTCTTAAAGGGCCTCTATATTTCGAAGTAGTTCTTTAAGTCGTAGTAGGTAGTAGCGAAATACTATAAGGTAACGAATAGCTAGCTAGATTAGTATAGGTACTTTATTTAATAAGCCTTCTAGAGTAGGGGTATAAGGCTCCTATAGCTTATTATATAGCGGTAGGCCTATCTTAGTATATATAGTATATATATATAGAAGTAGTTAATAATCGCCTCTAATATAAGAATTCTAGCTATTCTATTAAAGTTAAGATAGAGAGTAGACCTCTATAGTATTAAAGGTAGCTATTACGACCTAAGTATAGAGCCTTTATTTTAGGCCTTTATTAAGTTAGGGCTAGATTATCTAAAAAGAGGACTAAAGTAGTAGCTAGGAGGCTTTTACTAGAAGCGTAAAGGTATTAAGAGTAGGACTAACCTTAATAGTAGCCTTTTATCTATACCTTAGAAAGACGTTTACTACTTATCCTAATACCTATTTAAGCTAATAAATAGCGCGAAGTATCTATACGGAAGGATCGCCTTCTAGATTTCTAAGAGATAATAGTTCTTAAGATATATTAAGGCGTTAGTTAATAGTAATAGTATTCTTAGGGGTTATAAAGACTATAAATACTTTAGAAAGGCCTTAATAGAGGGAAAGCGTCGAGTAGTACCTTTAATATATATTAATCTAAAAGATATATTAAATAGATACCTCTTATTAAACCTAAGCGCTACTATAGCTTAGTACTTTCTAGTAAGGGGGATAGTATATAGCCTAATAAGCGCTAAGGAAAGTAAAGTATAGTTAAAGTATTCTTAGAGGAATAAGTAAATAGACTAGATACTAAAGGTAGTTAGAAAATAGTATAGTCTAGCTATTATAGATAATCTAGATATAGCCTATAATTATCTAGTTATAGTTAAATTAGAGTTAGAATACTTCTAATAGTAATATTAATACTACTAGTATAATAAAGTATAGTTAAAAGGTCTCTAGGCTCTAGAATATAAGGATAAAGAAGTCGTTTAATTAAAAAGCGCTTTAATATAACGTATTACTACTAGTAGTAGTATTAAAGGTAGATAGTAGGAAGCTATATATAATCTTCGATATAGAAGGTTATAGTTATTATATAGTAATAGTAGCCTCTAAATATAGTAAGTCTACCTCGCTTAGAAATATAAAGTATAGTAGGGTTAGTAGAAGACTAGTCGCTATTATAGGTAAAGGTAGAGCTAGAATAGTATAGGACGAAGACTTAAAAAGTAGTAGTAGATACGACTTCTTTATATTTAGAAGTCGTTAAGGATCTAGCTTAATATAAGGTAGGGGGAGCTCTAGAGAAGCCTAATATAATATATATATACGCTATTAGCTATAGAAGTATATCTACGCTATAAGAAAATATTATATCTTTTAACTAGAGGTTCTCTAATATACGGTTAGGAGGTAATAGAGTATTTTTATATAATTAAAGAGTTAGTATAGCTAAGCTATAAGGTATCTAGACTAGTAATAGTAAAGAATTTATATTATATAAAGAGTATATAACGAAAGTTTATAGTATTCGATTTCCTATAAAAGTTTTATAGGAAATTAGGTATAGTAGCCTATAATTAGTAAGCGTTAGTAGTTAGGGCTTTATATTAGTAGTTAGGGCTTTAAGCTATACTACTTCTAGATTTAGCCTTAGCGTTAAAGTAAGCTTTAAGAACGGCGAGCTTATAATAGTAATATCTTTTAAAGGAAACTAGATATAAAGAAAATTTATATATATAAATTATAGAGTATACCTAGAAGAGTATAATAACTAAACTAGAAGACTAGAAACTATAAATTAAGCCTAAACCTAAACTTAAAAGTTAGGTCTAGAGTTTATAAGCTTAGTTAAACTCGTCTTAATAGTATATAGCTACTATTAATCTTCTCGAATAATTTTATTAACGAAGCTATTAATACCCTTCTAAGCTATAACTATAAGATACCTCTCTATAGTCTTTTAGTCGTCCTAGCTAATATTAGGCTACTCGTAAGTTAATATATTCCTTACGAGCTTAAGAACGTAGTACTCTAGAGGTAACTTAAGGATTTAATCGTTAGTAACTAACTCGAGTATATTAAAGTTAGAAAATAATATAGAGGCGGGCTAATAAAATATATAAGATAGTAGTTTAGCTAGATACCTCTACTTAGGGAGAGAGTCTACTATTATATTCGAAAAGGATAGATAATTCTTAATAGGGCTAGAGATTACTATAAAGCTATTAGATTAAGGTTACCTTACTTATAGGCGACTTATCTAGAGTCTTAAATTACCTACTATAGCGTTTAGAAGCGAGTAATATAGTAAGAGTATTATTAAGACTTACGTATACTACCTATAGTATTATTAGTAGTTAATCTTAATTACTTTATTAACTCTAGAGGCTATATATATTAATAAGACCTCTAGCTTTCCCTATTAGTTTAGTAGGCTACTATATTAGGCTCGAGAGTACTACGCTAGTACTACGCTATACTATATATTAGCTAACGCCTATATAATATATAGTATCTATAAGTAAAAGGCTAGTAGTACTATAAAGAGATAGCGTTATTAAGAGATCGCGGTACTTCTTTAATAAGACTACTATATTTACTACGTTCTTTATCTTAAGTATAGGCTTAGTTAGTAACCTATATAAGTACTAAAGAATATAAAGGGAAATTCGTAGTAAAGAAGCTATATAATATAATAGAGCTCTAGGTAGGGTATTAGTATATTAGGATAACGTATCCTTTCGTAAGCGTTAACTACGATAAATAGAGATAAGACGATAGCTCCTATATAGGCTATAGAGTACTATACTACTAGTAAAGAATTAGGGTCTAGCTTAGACTCTCTATTTAGGCTATAAAATAGGACTTCCTATCTATAGATTATATATATTATCCTCTACTAGACTATTAGAATCTCGCTCTATATACTAATTTAGCCTCTTAGGTAATCTAGTTAGTTAGGCGATTTAATACTAAAGTAGATTATAGAATAGATAGGTAAGTAAGCTAATCTAGGTACCTATTAACTTTACCCTCTTACGCTATACTAACTCTATTAGCTCTAACTCTCGTTTATATAATATTTATTTATTCCCTCGTTACTAACTAAGAATACTTCTCCTATACTTACTAGTATTATCTACGTTTATCTATAGATATATACTTACTACCTATAAATAAGACACCTTCTATAACTTAAAAATATCCGTCTATTAAACGACTAATAGCTAGGAAAGCTAGATTTCTAAGCTAGGTAGGTAGAAACGAGCCTTTTCTACTATTTACTAATATTTATTAGGCGCTAGATATAAATACTAATAGTAGGTTTAAGCTTTTTCTTAATATTTCCTATAGAAATCTAGCTATTTATCTATTAGCTTTACCTCTCTTATATCTATTATTCTTAGACTCTCTATTATAATCTTCTTCTCTATACCTACTATATACCTTCTCTACGCCCTTTATCTTTAATATTAATATCGCCTTATATACTAACTAAAACTAATTAAAACTACTAAGTAAACTCTTTAATCTACTCTTTACTATATCTTCTAACTCTAACCTTAATCCTAATCTCCTATAATACTTCTACTAGCTTATCGATAATACTAAGCTTAATAAGACCTAAATCGATAACTTTATATAAATCCTAAATAAGTATTCTAGTAATACTAATAATAAGAATAATAATCCTAACGATATCTAGAAGCTTTATTAAGATCTTATTAATACTTATAATATATTTTATAATCTTTATAGTAGAGCTAAGATACTCTTTAAGGAGTTAAAGGGTTAGAAAGAGAGTAAAGTAATAAAGTTAAAGGAATAACTTAGATAAAAAGATCTTTAGATTGTTAGTCTATAGAATTAATAAAGTAGCTCTATAAGTAGCCTTTACTCTATTAAACTCTCGCTATCGTAGACCTAACTAATATCCTACTAGTAATCTAGCCCTTCTAAAGACTACTAGAGATCGATCCTCGAGAGTATAAGTTTCTTCTATTACTAGTTCTTATTCTAACCTACTAACCCTCTTAGGAATATAGCTTAATATCTAATATACGCTAACGTTAGCTAATTCCCGAAGATTAGCTTACTCCTACTTAAAATACTACCTTACCTAGCGCTCTCTATAGTCTCTAAAACTAATTGCTATATTAATAATAGTCCTAGGCTAGCGAATCGATACTAGATCCTACCTCTCTAGCCTATATACCTAGCGGCTTTATAGATTATATCTTCTAGTCTAAGACCTAAGGAAATAGTAAGGCTAGAGTAGGTACTTCTAGAACGCTATTAATACTAAGCGATATAATAATAACTACTAAAGAAGTAGTCTAGGTAATCTCTTTCGTACTAGATATTTAATCTACTATTAATATTATAGTCTACGCTAAGAACGTTAAAACCTTCGAGGCTTTTATACGATTAGACTCTAAGGCTAATATTAATAAAGAGAATATCTTTAAATTAGTCGCTAGGGCTATTAACTTTATAACTAGCGCTAGTAGTATTAAGCCGCGCGATATCGAGGTCCTTACTACGTTAAGTAACTAGTAGCTTAAGTATACGAGGAGATAGGCTACTAATCTAGCGAAGAGAGACGTAGATAACGACGAGGCTAACTAATACTATAAGAAGATAACTAGAGAAGTATAGACTATACGTAAGCTTATACTACTTATATATCGAGTAGGCTATAAGATTAGTATTACGATCTAGGTCGCTACTATTAGAGAGTATAAGAAAGGCTTCTTTACTATAGTAGGTATACTAATCCTAGACTATAAAGGTTATATTATAATAACTATCTAGTTCTTCTACCGCTTAGGTCCTCTATTATACTAGTATAGTATAACTCTAGTAGCCTCCTCTAGTTTAAAGCGGAAGACTATAATATTACTATTAGGTCTAATATCTCTTAGTTTAATATCTACTCTATAGAAGCGCTAGAAGAGTAGCCTTATTAACTACGCTATCGATAAGACTAAGAAGATAGCTAGTAATACTAAGACTCGAATTATTACTTTAGTCTACTAACCTATAGTAGGAAGTAAGAACTATAAAGACTTCTACCCTAAAATAGATTACTCTATCTATAGTATAAGCTACCGCCTTCCTATTAGTAATAATAATTCTAAGATTTAGAATAAGGAGTATATCCTAAAAGATATAATCGAGTAGCTAAAGAAAGACGACTATACTATTAATAAGAACGCTAATAATATAAGTTCTATATATATCTAATCTATATTTACTAACCTTCTTAGGGCGTCTTAGCTATCTACTTCTAGAGTAGTTACTATAAGTAAGGTAAGGGCTTTAGAAATAACCTAAAGAATAGGTAAGAGGAAGATATTCCTTAGCCTAAGCGTAGACTAGGTCTCTACTTAAGCTATAAGAATAACCTCCCCTTATCCCTAGATAACCGTATATACGCTATTCTATTCGTATATAATAACGAAGACTACCTCTTTATTAAGGGCTTAGCTAAGTACGACTAGGAGGATAATCCTAGTAAGAAGGAGCTAGGTATAAGCTAAAATAGCTAGTAGCTTAATTAAGATTAAGATATAAGCTTATAGTTAAGTAGTCTTAATATTAATCTAGTATAAAGATATCGCTTAGACTAGTAAGTCTTATATCTATTACTCGTTCTATACTACTAACTACCTTACTCTAGATCTCTAGCGACTTTATTATCTATATACTTCTAGTAGTTAAGGGTATTAATATCTTACTAGGTAATTATATAAAGTAGCTCTAAATAAATCTCTCTACTTATTAATATTTACTTACTATCTTATCTCTACCGCCTCCGCCTTACTTTTACCTTTATATCCTTATCCTATTCTAAACTTTAATATTAATAAGATCCTTCTAAAACTATATATTACCTAACCCTTCTCTATTAACTTATATCCTAACTCCGTAACTTACTATACTAATCGGATTACTTCTTAGAGGTCTAACCTTCTAATAGCCTTACTAATTTTCTCCTCCCTTCTACTATTATTAGAAGTTCGTATAAAGTTAATCTATTAGTATAGCTTCGTAAGATATACTACTACGTTAATAGTTATAGAAAAACCTATACTTTCGACTTCTACGTAAAGCGGTATATTAACCTTACCTTAGCTATCTCCTAATATTTATATAGAGACGGAAGTATCGTTATAGCCTCTAGATACTCTTAGCTTCGTAGATAGTCTCTAAAGGTCCTAGCCTATAGTAAAGATAATATCTTTTATACTTTTAAGAGAGCTCTTATCTTTAAAGCTAGTAAGATCCTTATTAATACTACTAACTATCTTAAGGCTAGGATTAGCTTTCTACCGTAAAGCGATAGGCTTCTAAGTAGACGAATATAGATTCTAACGAATTCTTCGATAAACTCCTAGTAGAGGGATATAGTCCTAGCTAAGCTATACTTCTTCTCTTCTAAGTTAGCCTAAGACTTAGCTATATATACTACCTAAGTCTTATCTACCTATCGTTTAATAAGGATATACTAGAAGACTTTACTATTATAATTATAAGCCCTATTCTAGACTACTTTATCTAGTCTAATTAGGTATTAATAATATAGGTACTCTACCGCTCTAGACCTCCTTAGCGGTAGAGTAGTATTATAAGCGTATAGCTCTTAAGTAAGCGACTAATAACTACCTCCCTATTTAGAATAATATCTCTAATACCTAACCTAGGTATATTATCGTCCTATATCGGCTATAAGAAGTACCTAAAGAGTAGAAACTAGAATATAGTCGGCTAAGCCCTAAGTAGTACCCTTAATAATACTATTAGTTAAGCTATAAGTAGTATCTTTACTAGTATCCCCTTTAGATCCGCTAAGGCTCTAACTCGCGACTATAAGAACGATATCGCGTTAATAAACTATAAACTCTATAGTAAGGGCTACTTACTCTATATTAGGACTACTAGGAATAAGAATACTCTCTAAGGCTAAGAATACCTTACTAACTATATTATTAACTAGCTTTAGAAGGACTAGACTACTAAGAGGGAGAATAGACTTTCGATAAACGAGATAGCGAACTAGGTATAAATATCCCTAGAGGCCCTCTTTTAATACTAATTATATTACCTTCTAATATAAATCTCCCTAATACTACTCTATCTAATACTTTATAGGAAGTTATTACTAAATATATTAATACTAGCTTTAAGAAGGAGAAGAGTAGCTTTAACCTAAATAACTTAAACTTATTCGAGCTTAGCTACTACTAGACCTACTAGTATTATAATAAGAAGGACCGCCTTTACGCTATCTTATATAAGTAGAATAATTAAGACTTCCTCTTTATTAAAGGCTCCGCCTAGTACTCTAAGGACGATAGGGAGTAGCTAGTAAGTTTATTATTTATTCGCTTTTAACCTCGCTAATAATACTAGGACTAAAAGAAGAAGTAAGCCTTTAGAGAGAGAGAGGAACGATATTATTAGGAATAGTAATTATATAAAGTAATCGGAATATAACTCTACTCGTCTTCTAGCTTCCTTACTATTATCTTTCTTTATTATCCTATACCCCTATTCTACTTCTTATTCTAACTTCCTAACTTCGAAGTCTCTCTATAGTACCTCTATACTTCGCTCTTAACGTAGGTACCTTTACGTCGCTAGTCGCCTCTTCTAACTTATACTCTACTTATAATTAATATTCTTAACGAGTCTAAGTCCCTAGTTTTAATCCTTATCTACCTTAACGCTTCTTCCTCTTAACCCTCTACCTACTTAAGTCTCTACCCTCTTAAATCCTATCTCTCTTAATTCTCCGCTACCTTAAATTCCCTTAATCTTAAGTCTCTATCCTCTCGAATCTCCTCCCTCTTAAATCTTATCCCTCTCTAGTCTACTCCCTCTTAAATCTCCTCCCTTCCAATACTGTACTTCGCCTCCTATCCTCGAAATGTCTCCTCTTAGACACCTCTCACCTTTAGTAACATTCGCCTTAAAGACTCCTCCTCCGCGAAGGCTACTCTTTAAGCCCTTGTTTGCACACATCTTGTCACCTTCACAGCTCTCATCCAGACCCATTCCTTGGATGCCTCTTCCTCCGATGGCACTCTTTCATCGAAGCGGAAGCTCCTAATATCCTTACCTGTTATGCTGAAGCTGGATCTGACCATCATTCCCTCGCACTGCCGGCCACCACCAAGCTCAAAACGTTCTCCTTCGATCCAATTCAACGCTACGGGTGATCGAGCCTCTCGTAAAGAGGCACAATCAAGGCAGCTTCTGTAGTTCGATCAACAACGCCAAAGCTCCAACGATGGAGCCTGCTCCAGGTGGGGAGCCCGCCGAAGAACTCATGGACGATGTAGCTTGATCACACAAGACCCCTTCTCAATACCGGTCCTGTGAAGATGCAACGCATCTCTCCAACCATACCTCGTTCAACGAACTCGTCCGTAGCTTTCGAAATGAGTTGTGCAGCAAAATCCCCCAAGCCGCCTCCTCCCAAGCTCATGTTCCCCCCAAAGAGCCACAACGGGAGGAGATTCCCTCACAAGACTTCTCCTACAAGTTTTAGAGCACAGTGACTCCAGTCTGTATTCCGTACATGCTGCTTGAGCTTCTCTTCCATCGAAAAGATACATGCATGGCAACGGAGGGTTTGACGTGCCGCTTTCGAACCAGGAAAGTCGCAGCTCCAAAACATCTACAGATCCTCACGTGAAACACTTCGCCAAAAGACTCACGAGCTTGATTGTTACTCCTCAAGTTGAGTGCTCAGAAGGTGAGGCAAGTCATGCTGTGGAGTTCGTGGTACGAATTCAATCCTTCGCGAGTCGAGCTTCAATCATCGACGGATCTCCATCACATCCTACCAGAATGCTTTCCAATGGATACTTATGATCAAGATACATGAGCTCGAGACTGACACTTCCTCACCACACCAAATCCTGCCGTGCACCATCCAGAACGGAGGAACTCATGGTTGAAATCCAAACCCAGGCGTCGAAAGCGGAGCTCATTTGACCAACAACCTCACTTTCAGGATCCTCGTGCCTTCTTCCACCCATCCTCAACGCCAGCTACGGGATTTGACGCCGAAGGGAGTTTGTATGCTGTGAGCAACATCGGACGTCTCCTCTTTTGCACATCTGTTCACTCATCTCGGCTGCCGTACCGCATCCTGACTTCGCTGCCACCGCTTGGTCATGATTGCAGAAGGTGTCGGAAAGAGGCCGGAGAGTATGCAGATCATCAAGCTTGCGATCTGCTGCACTTCCGAAGCGATGAAGTTACAATCTCGACGGTATTCGAAGGATTTGGTGCCATCGCCAAATTTGAACCAACCCATATCAAGCCATCCACCGAAGGCGAAGACAAGGCAGAAAGACTTCATCTTCCTCATGGCTGGAGGGAGTTGCCATGGTGGGTGTTTCGGTCATCACCAAGATCCGCTGCCACTGTCGCAATGCGACTGGTATTTGGTACTGGAAGTATGTCCTCCGATGGTCTTGTGGGTTCGAAGCGGATGCGAATGAAAATCCGTGGTCGACGACCCATCCTTGGTGATTTCGAGGGCCAAATTTGGCCTCGGACGTCGGCATTGCTGTTCGATGAAGTCTTGAGAAGTTGATGTCGAACTTCATCGCACCAGGTCTACAAATCGCGCATCGAACTGCCACCACAGCCTTGAAATCCGATGTTGAGTTGAGTCCCAACGGTCTTTTGGGAGTCATTCCATGCACCAATCCTCTTTGGCGTTTGCCAATGATGATGTTGATTCCGCAATTCCTCTTGGGACATGGGATTGCTTCGAGATCCTGGTGGCTCCAGAGGTGCAAAGCTTGTATGGAGAGGTGACCGGCTTGCGCAGGATCGAAGTGACACTCCACCACCCCAGACTCATGATACTCGCCGACGAACATCTCAAGCTGGGATGGCGAAATGCCTGACCACATGCTGTCGAATTGCGCGGCGATCGTTGCTTGGAACATCGTTGCAGGAGGCGGATCTCGGACTCGCCAAAAGCTTCATCGATGGAGGAGGATTCGGTGATGAGGCGGAATGGCTCGAAGACGCAGTGACGAGGGTTTGAGATGGAGGTTTGGCCTCCATGAAGGACTGGTCATCAAGTCCAAGAGCCGTTGATGGTGAGCCGTCTTTCGAAATCATGGCAATGGTGAAGGCATCTGCAGAGCGCAGTTAGCTCGTTCTTTTGGACTCACCATGTGCAAAAGTGATGGCAAGGCTTCCAATCACAACGCCTGAGCGCTCGATCACTTCAAATTGAACCGAGGCTTTCTCACGGCAAGTCGAAGTGCATAGTGCTCTCCATGACCATCACATCCGAGTCGAAACGAAGGTTCAAGACCCGCACTCGACCGCATCGTCGCTCCAGACACCTCCCATGAGCCAAACATCTCCAACAACCGTCCTTGGTCGACTCTTGCGGCTCCAAGCATGGCATTCAGGCTCGGCGAGACGCTCACTTCCAGATTCAGGCCATCTGCCGCTGTTGTGGTCCAGAAGCACAAAACCAGGCGACTGTGTTTGCCCTCGTGCTGAAGATGTTCGACATGGCTTTGGAGTCTGACTCTCAGAGATCCAGCATTAGACGGTTGCTGATGAACTGGAAGCTCCAACGCACGAGCCAAAGTCGATGCAGGAATGAGCGTGATTCAAGGAGCAGCAAGAGATGATGGGAGGCGAGGTACGTCTGGAGGTGATTGTTCGATTCGTTGGCGTTGCGTGAGGACGTGTCCTGCGCCGAATGCCACCGCCAAGTAGTCGGCCTCGCATCATGATGTCGGCGATGGCTCTGCAGAACGGCGGCTCTGCAGAACGGATAGAAAATGCATCGAGGCTCGATCGATGTCGCTGTCGGTGATGCTGAGGTGTGAGGGCATGGCTCTTGGAGGATGAAGCAGTCAGTCGGCGATGTGAGGTGTTTTCGAGCATCCCATCGGCGCCCGGCGACTCCATGTACTGGCCGAGTCCGTTCCGAATGGCGACTATTCTGATCAAGTCTTCGAGCGGGATTGTCAGCACGTTGTGACCACATCTTCAACTCACCGAAAGCCACCATCAATCAACTCTCCTGGCCGCTGGGCGACCACCGCAGCTTGCGAGTTGGAAGTGCTCAAACAGCCTGTATCCTTGCCCTCCTGTGCACTTTCTTCCAGCCTGCGCAGAGTCGCGGTGTCTGCAGCGCTGACGGTGGTTGAAATCGACCCATTCAGACAGCACGCAACAACACCAAAGCGAACTCGGCTGATGCACTGAGAAGCCTTTCGTTCAAAGCCTCTCCCCATGCAGTCACTGCCGCCTCGCCGTGATGGGGTAGAGTGCGAAGATGGAGCGATGGCCGAGCGGATGACAGACTCTTCCGGTGCAGTCTCTTGCGTACAGAGAAGATGACACATGCCAGATGCTAACCAGTCCCTTGCGGATGTGGATACCCTCCCAAAAAGAACTCCTCCGCACCCAGTATCCTGCCAGCAAGCTCATCATCGCCGAAGGTCTCCTTCTCTTGCGGTATCACCACCAACCTCAGCCCGCCCAAGTTCTCGCCGCTCTTTCTGGCCCGCTCCATCGACATCGCATACTGACTGCTGGCATCTCGAGTACTGCCATTCGCCGAAGGAGGGTAGAATCGGTGGAAGTGAGGCTTCGCCGCGGTGGTGGAGTACCGTCGCATGGGAGTGGAGAGGTGCTGGTGGTTGGTGGGAAATGTGCACAAGCGGCGTCGATGAGGTCAATCTCGCTGTCGCATGGACGGGAAGGTAGTCGGAGAGGGCGTCGTGGGCGACTCGGATGGTGCTGCGGTCAGTCAGACAGCAGGTGTAAGACTTCGCTGCTGTCGCGTGAGAGTCGGGGGAGTTGCTGGCGCAGCGGGTGGAAGCTGCGCCGTGGGCATCGATGAGTTGGAGCCTCATTGTCGCATTCACGGGACTGTCACCGGCGACGGTGCTCTGGACGACCGGGAGGTTGCTGCGGTGGATTGGCGCGCAGGTGTGAGACTTCGGTGGTGTCGGCCGGAGGTGGAGGGACATGCTGGCGGAGGTCGCGGATTCGGCGACGGGGAGATCGTACTCGCTGTCGCATTAGCGGGAGTGTCGTCGGCGACAGCGCTGCGGTCGATTCAGAGGTTGCTGCGGCATGTTGAAGCGCTGGCACGGGACTTTGGTGGTGTCGTGCAGGTGTTGGCGGGAGATGCTGGCGGAGAGGGCGGACGTCGCGGATTTGGCGGGGATGAAGTCAGTTCCGCTGTCGCATTGCTGGAGCCATCGTCGGTGAGGTAGATGACACCATTCGGAGGTTGCTGCGGCGTGTTGAAGCGCTGGTACTCGAGTGGGTGGTGTCGTGCGGGTTGTGGATGGGTGCTGGCGGAGCGGGCGGAGATCGTAGATGCGGCGACAGCGAGGTCAATTTCAATGTCGCATTGATGTTCTCGTTCGCTGGCGAGGTAAATGAGGCGATTCCTGATGATTCCTTGATGACTGCGATGCGGTGGATGTGTTGATGGTGCGGTCGGCTTCACCACCTCGGCTTCATGCGCGCGTTGCCATGACAACCACCACGACCTCACCTCATCAGATGAATGACTTTTCTATCAAGTAGAACACTCCCCATCATCGCGACAACATCCCCAACCCCATGCGACATCACCGCCGACACCCCTCTTCACCACCTCCATCACCCACCCACCACACGCACCGGTTTCGCGACGAGATTTTGACCAAGTCCCACTCCTCACCTACGTCGGCCTTAGTGAAAAATTCCCAACTCACGCCGTGGCATACCATAGGGAAGGAGGACGGGTGGGGTGGCACGTAGGTTGGGGCGAGCTCCTCCGACAAGAAGGAACTTCTTGGAGGAGGAGCGAAGCCCCACCGAAGTGGGGGGCGGACTACTAGTACTAGCACCTATAGTATACTATAGCTAGTACCGCATGAGGCCCTTCAACTCCGCCAGAAAAAATCGCACAGACTCCAAACTCACACAAACAAGACAACTCGACCCGCTCTTCAAAATGGCCTCTTCAGATTTGCGGAATTCGCAGAGCTGCAAAAGTTTGTCCCCTGTCCCACGACTTTTACGATCACGTGATCGACCAAAACTGACGGGATTCCCAGATCGTAGAGTTTATGCATTTCTGAGGCTTGCAAGCGACTCTCCCGATCAGTCCGACCATCCTGTATGTGCGTCATGAATTGTGGTCAACCTCATCGTCGCCGCCAATCCCACCCCCGAAGCCACCTCCCAAAAATCCAATTCGCCCAGAAATGCTTCTCCGACGCCTGCAATGAAACCTACGGACTCATCTGACCATCCGGTATGCCCGGCATGATTTGTGGTCAACCACGTCGTCGTCGCCAATCTCGCTCAAAGCTCTCACCAAGCTGCCACCCAAAAATCCAATTCGCCGAGAAACGTATCTCCGACACCTGCAATCAATTCCGCCGACCCATCCAACCATTCTGTGAGCTTGGTGTATCGACTACTGAACCTCATCGTCGCCGCCATTCCCGCTCGAAGCTCTCCGCACCACACCACCGCACCGAAATCCAACTCCTCCAAGTCTTCACCTCCAACGCCTGCGACCGACTTCCCGAAGGTGCAAGATCAATCTGTGTGCTCGACATGTGGCTTCATATCCTCCTTCGCCATCTCTCTCAAAGTATCTCCACAGACCTGCTACGCCAAAGAATCCAGCTTACCCAGATGTGCCTCTCCAACGTTCGAGTACGAAGGATTTGAGCAGCTGCCCAGCAAGAGAAAGCATTGACAGCAACAACATTCCCGCAACAAAACACACTCCGCAACTTCGGGTATCCCTAACCCTTACACCCATCACAACATCACTCTCCCCAAACGCGGTGGGGGGGTGCTTGCACCCCTCCTGAGCGCCACCGCAACGAGCACTGGGGATTGCGTCTACTCCCAGCGGCACGAAGGATTGAACAGCCATTTGGCAAGAGAGAGAAAAGGATCCACAGCTCTCCCAGCAGAAGTACTCTCTTCGTCATCCACACAAGATCCTGTCTACCCACCAGCGTCTTCGAGTATGCCTCACTCTGGCATCCATCACGACGATCCAACCAGACACCTTAACCACCACAACAAGCACTCCGGATTGCGTTTACTTCCAACAGCAGAGGACTTGAACACCTGTTGCACAAGGAAGAGCATTGACACCAAGGCATTCCCGCCCGCTCCGCAGAAGAAACCCCTTCGCCAACCACACAACATCGGTTCCACCCACCACTGTCTTCGAGTATCCCTCACCCTGGCATCCACTACGACATTACCTTTCCCCAAACGCGGTGGGGGGGTGCTTGCACCCCTCCTGAGCGCCACTGCAACGAGCACTCAGGATTGCGTTCACTTCCAGCAGTACTGAGGTCCTGAACAGCCGAGCAGGAAGAGAGAGCATCAACAGCAACGACATGATACATCCCCGCCTACTCCGTCGAAAGTTTATGATGCATCCCCGCCCGCTCTATCGAACGCTCTCGCAACAGAAGAAGCCTCTCCGTCAATCATACAATGTCCATTCAACCTGCCACCAACTTCGGGTATCCCTAACCCTTGCATCCATTACAGCAAAACAAATACACCCCAAACGCGGTGGGGGGGTGCTTGCACCCCTCCTAAGCGCCACTGCAACGAGCACTAAGGATTGCGTTCATTTCCAGCAGCACTGAGGACCTGTACAACGAAAGCCCATCGACAGCAACCACATCCCCGGCCGCTCGGTTGAAAGATCTGGCAGCAGAAGAAGCCTGTTCATCAATCATCACATAGCAGCGACATTGATGCGAGGCACCGAATAGAACGACGAACACGCTTGCTCTGTCACACATCTTCCGCCATGCGCCAACTTCGTCAAACACACCAATCCTCAGATTCAGCCACTCCGGCAAAGCATACCGCCTACGACACTGCTATACGCATTCAAGCACTCGCAACCTCCAGCGATCAGACATCCTTCGGAGATCGACCGAAAGCCTGCAAAACCTCTCCAGCTTCTGCGATATCTGGACTTGAATCTGTCAACAGGCGTCAGACATCCTCCTGCTCCACCGCCGACCGTTATATCGCACTCTTATCGCCCACAGAGATGTATCCCGCAAGCCACACTCCCCAACTTCGGGTATCCCTAACCCTTACATTCAAAACCACACCCCAAACGCGGTGGGGGGGTGCTTGCACCCCTCCTGAGCGCCACTACTAGCAGCACTAAGGATCGCGTTCACCGTCACAGTACCGAGGATTGAACTCGACAGACAACGAGATACGGACTCAGCAATCCCTTCAACTCAATACACCTCAACAAGAAGCCGTTATCTTCTCCGCTTCGAGCCAGGTAAGCAGCTAGAGAAGCACACTTCCAACCCATGGCACAGCACCCGCGGCTGAGACTTTCGGAACAGCGGAGGACACACCACCCCAAGAAGCCGTCTCTCTTGTCTGCTACGAGGACCCTTCGACTATCGCATGCGTTCGACAAGTACAGCACTCAACCACATCGCTGTACCAACTCGGATGCCAGCTCTAATTCGACGAAAGGTTCTTCCTCCAACGTCGCAAGAATCGATACTCTGTTCATCAGATCCGCTTTGTCGAGCCACGCCTTCGCCGAACGAGTCCTAATCCACACACGATCTAACTAACCAGATTCCCATCTTCGGCGAACTCTAACCCTGTCGCCCATTCGACTTCTCTATCTCACCACACGCTGCCTCGCGTCTCCGCCGCATTCGACACATTCAACATTGCGGGTTGGATTGAAATCACAAAAGAGAGTCAGACAAAAGCTGCCACGGCGATGCTAAGCCCATCTGCTTGATTTGACGAGCTACGCCTTTACTAGCATCATCTCCAGCAAGACTCCATCATAAGATTCTCGATACACACATCTCTAACCTCCTCGATCACCAACTTCGGCTATCCCTAACCCTGTTGCTCGTTCAACTATTCAACTTCACCATACGCTGCCTCGCTCTTACTAATGTCGCAGTCAACAAAGACCTGCGACGGCGATTGGATTCATCTGCTCACGGCCCAGGCTTAGAGGCTCATGCCTGCAATAGAGCGACACCATAACAATCTATCATTCGCATTCTCGGCTTCCTCGATCGTTAACGCTACGATGTGGATTTGAAGGGAATGGAGAATGCAGACGATGATAATTACGGTCAACTAGCTAAGAGATTGCGGTGGAGGTGGGGTTGGATAGTGGCGGGTTGGCAGCACTGGGGACTGTCGGCGCTGCGAGGACTAAGGACTGTCGGTGTTCGTAAGACCGAGGACTGTTGACGCCTGCTTTGCACTTCAAGATACTGTTCCCCAGCCAAGACGAGACGACAGCCCCGATCCGCAGCACCAAGGCTTTTCCGTCCATTGTTATAGCTTCTCATCCCACCCCACAGGTGGCTGGTGGGGTGGATGGAGGCGGGTTGAGAGGACGGCAGCCGTACTGGAATGCCCGCATCGTCTGTACTATTCGATATGGCAGTCTCGGCAATCTACCGCATACAATGGACTGCCCAAGCTGCAAGCCTTTCGCATGTGGACTCACCACTTCGCAGGCGTCATGCCAGTGACAAATTCCTCTCCATTCAAGGCCACAGTCAGCGAAGTTCTGCAAGGCGAGATTAATATGCTTGTGGCTCGGGCCTGACGGGCCATTTCGCCGCAGAGACTTCCACAACACTTTTATGAGACCCACTTTCGTTAAAGCAGTCTCTTATGCGCATTCTCAACATCTCGATCCTCAACTTCGGCTATCCCTAACCCTGTAGCTCATTACATATCCACACGATCATGCTGCAGACAATGCGGGCGCTTAATCGATCGAAACGGCTTCAGCTTCATCCAAGTAGCAGTCACCTACACCGAACGCAGCCTCTCCTCTTACCAGTCCATTCAGCTGTCACGCACCGCAGCTACGTCTGTCCTATCCAGAACGCTTCGCCATCTTGGAGGTGGGTGGGGTGGTGGGGAGGGTGGTTGGGTCGGGTTGGCTTCACTAAGGATGGTGTGCGCCCCAGAGACTAAGGATTGCGTTCAGGAAGTTCTCACATAGCATCTCCTTCCAAGAAAACTGGCTTTGGTGGAGGGTGGGGAGGAGGGGTGGGTGGTTTGAGCGGGTAGGCTTCACTAAGGATGGTCGGCGCTACAAGGACCGGGGATTGCGTTGAACAAGCCATGATGGAAGATCAATCTCCTACCTCTCGCCTCAGATCAGTCCGAAAGAACAAGCTGGAGCTCCACAACGCCCATTCCCGACACATGAAGGAAGCCATGGCACTTCGAAAGTATCTCCTCATCAATACCCCTTACTATACGTACGCTCGATCATTCGACCACCAAGAAGCCAGCGCATCTTCCGCCGCTCCACCGAGATGGTCCCAATTTCAGCCTCCGAACGATGCTCCGTCCATTGTATCCTCCGTACGCTGCCGAAGCTTTATTATGTGCCAACGAAGATCCGCAAGCTCAATCCCGTCAACCACACTCTTTGCAACAATCTCAAAGCGCAATCCGAAATGGGTATCGACAACAACAACGATACGAGTGAAAGCAATGAAGTGCCTTGATGCACAGCTGCCTGCCTGCCTCAATGCAAACAAGTTGAGGTCGTGTGGACTGACATTCTTGGACTTGAGGCAAGGCTGAATGTCCCGTGGAGCATCAATTCGAACACCTCCAAAGCAGACTCGAAGGAAGACATTGCCACGGCCATGATGGAGGGACCATCACCAGTCCAGCTCGGCGTAAACCTCCATGAAGATGATAAGAGCTGCAGATGAGCCTTATCGACTGACTGGCCGGCCGCCGAGCGATGTGGATCTAATGTCCGGTCTTCGGCCTGCCTAAGATCAACAGGCTCCGGAAGTCGCTGAGCCCTGTCCAGGACTGCGCGCAGGATGCGTCCATTTACACTGGACGCGGCGGATCTGTTTCTGAGGACCCCGATCGTTCTGTTAAAACAGTCGATCTCTCTGAACTCGTCTCATTCAGAAGGTGCCATGCCTGAGCTTCTTGAGGCTGGATCCTCGCAATGAGGATTGAATCATTCTGGACAAACCCGCTCTCGCGGGTGCTGTCCGCAGCCTGGCTCCTGGCCGTCAAATTCCCTGCGCGGCCCCCTTTCATCCAACTATTGTGAGTCCAACTGCCTGTTCCAGAGTCCGTTGGCCACACGACAAAGTTATTGCCAGAGGAAACTTTTCCGCACAGGACGAGAGCCAGCCGGTTATGTATACAGCTTGGCATGCCGCTGACACAAGCCTGCGGCTTTGCTATTCCAACCCTCATGCAATCTCGGGAACCGTCGGCCCGAGTCCAGTCAACACAGGTCTTGCGGCCGAGATGTGTGCTACTGCCGACCAGCCTCGTATCTGAAGGATTGTTAACCGATTGCGTGAGCATTATTGATGGATACGGACCGACTGGCGCCTTGAACATGCCTTGAGTGATTTCAAGGAAAAGTAACACATGGCGATACTAATTTTCATCAAGCACGACTTCACAGAATATCGTGGCTAAAGCCTGCTCCCTCCTTGTGAAGCATTCTGCAACGCTAACCGACATCACGAAGCGGCGAAAGATCTGTGTATACTGACCTATTTGGCTACGGCCAACGACCTGCGTCATGTGTGAGCATTATCGGTCATACTTCCACAGACAACCCAAGACGATCGGTGAATGCGCTGGCAGTAGCATGAGCGCAGTCCATTCGTGTGTGGGTACGATTAGACTTGCGGTCGTTGTTAACTGTCGCAAATCAACGTACTTCCAAAAGCCTCTGCTGACGATAGGTTTATCTGAAAGTTGATATTGACTCACAGCTGCGGCGATTCGAGATCTTAAGAGGGAGTGGTCGCCACCGGCACTCGTCGCAACAATCTCGAAGCGTTTTGCGGCAAGGCTGGGGGAGAAAACAGATCATGTCTCGATCCGGGCACTCAAGACTGTGATCAGGCTCGTGAGCGTGAAGTAATAGCGGACATTACTTCCCTCGTCACGAACTACCGCGGGCCAACAGGACCTCCAACAAACGTATGATTCGGTGTCTGTGGAAATTTGGAGCGAGGAATCTTCGGATGTGTGTTGCATTCCGACGTGGTGGTGATAACCGCGGCTACTGGACTGCCAAGCCGCCCATGTGTAGGCTGTGTAAGATGTGCCATGTGGAACGAACGATCATCAAGCATGCCGGCCGACATCAATTCGAGTTGCACGTTCTTCTCGAAATCGTCTTGATCACTACTCGTCCCTGATAAACACCATAGCGCCCCTGCGAGATCGTGAGTTAATATCTGGTGGACATTGTGAGATGCCATGCTAACGACGAGCGGGTAAACTGCATGCCGCGATCTGGATCGAATGCTGGGTTGCGGTCATGATATTTGGATACAACTCGGCGGCTGCAGAGGCGGAGTGCTCGGAGAGCCATCGTTCCGCCGACAGTTCCATAGCATCGACGTCGCTGATGCCTCGACGCCTCAAGAGGAGCACGACAAGTCCACCATTCAAGGCATGCGTAATGTAGCCGGCACTGAGGAGCGCTCGACTGACTGAAATGAAGGCACCGTAGTGGCATTATACACTCTCTTTGGCGTCTTTGGCGCACTAGCCTGCACATTCTTTGGGGACCTGCGAGGCCGGAGGTGGACTCTGGTCATTGCCGCCTTGTCAAACCTTGTTGGAGCCATCTTAATGTCGACGTCGTATTCCTTGGGCCAGTTCATTGTCGGCAGAATCTTCATCGGTCTCGGAACGGGTGGGATCACTGCCACTGTGCCGGCATGGCAGTTAGAATTGTCAAGATCAGCCAGTCGGGGTAGGATATTAGCGTGAGGATGAGGACAGTCCTGTCTGATCGGTATTACAGGTAGTCATGTTTCGTCCTTTGGAATCTACTGCGGTTGCGGCCTATCTCTTGCTCTTTGGATAGCCTTCGGGTTCTCCTTCGCTTCTGGTGAGCATTGTCGTCGAAAGAGAGTTTGGAGATGTGCTCACAGGAAAACAGGAGAAGTGACATGGAGATTCCCAATCGCTGGCTCAGGCAGGAGTAGTGTCGTTGACTTGGGATACTTGTGCTCAAAGGCCGTGATACTTTAGGAATCTTGTCGATCATCATCATTTCGACTGTCTTTCTCCTACCGGAAAGCCCAAGATGGTACTCTTTTTCATTCAATACAGCAAATCACGACACTGACTCTCAATGACTCAGGCTAAAGCTCAAGAGTAAGCACAACGAAGCAAGACAAGTCCTGGAGCGGCTCCATCCAGGTGACCCAGATGCAGTCGACAAAGATGTCGAAGAAATCGAGCTCGCTCTGCAAATGGCAGCAAATCAAAGCAGCCTCAAGTCAATGTTTACCATGGGACCGCAAAGAATTTTACATCGTGTGATGCTGGCATCCGTCGTACAGATCATGCTCCAGCTCACCGGTGTCAACGCCATCGCCTACTACTCCCCGACGATATTAGCCTTGGATTTCCAGCTGTCGAGGCGGCTGCGCTTGCCGCTGCTTCCCAGGTACGGTCTCTGCATCTGCGCGGAAAGTAAAGATCAGGCACGAGACCGCTATGAAGAATACAAGCTGCAGAGCAAAAGGAAATCTCCAGCTGACAGTGTTGTTGGTCACGAAAAAGAAACCAAAGTCGAGCAAGTCGGCAAGGACAATACCAACTCCCAGGAAGATGCCCTCCCACCTCGGTGCTGTGCGCCTGAGATCTCGCTTTGCCAGACGGGAATTGTTGCAGTGTATCCGCCGGAGCCAAATCCAAGAACGAGTCGAGCAACGATGAGTTGTGCGAGGGACAATGAGGATGCCATGAGAATCGCACCGATCAAAGCAGCGGCCGTGGAGCAGAAGATGGTTATTCGACGTCCAAGCCAGTCTCCGACTTTCATGCAAGTGAGAGCCCCAATACCTGCCCCAAGAACGAAGAGTGCAATGACCAGGCCTGTGAGTCGGCGTTAAATTGAGAGCTTGTCAGTTCGTATGGACGGCATACCTTGAATGGTGCTGTTGTGCTGCTCCTCAGATCCGTCCGTGTTGACCGTATCGATCTGGGGAAAGATTCGAACGAATGCTGGGAGCGTCAAGACATTGCCTGCAACGCCTTGATTGTATCCAAATGCTGTATACGCAGGACCGACGATGAATACTAGAGCTGCCCAGGTAACTCGTGAGCCGCGAAGGCCCCAATACTTCTTCATCATGTCGATGCTGGCGGGTCAATGAATGTCGACTGGCGTTGGCGGGAGACGGACGTTTGACGTTGTAGCTGGGTGGCGGTAAATCTCCTTCCTCATTGAGCACTCTCCATATCAGTCGATTTCTCGCAGTTGATGTGGAATCTTGCATGGTGCAGGTGCAGTCAGTGTTTCAGCCCTCGGCTATGTTGCCGGCTATGTGGATGGCATGTGAATCTTGGTCAGTAGCCGGCTGCAGCTGACCTCACCTCAAGAGACCTTCGCTCTCATACAAAGTCAGAGCACCGAGTACTGGGCAGATCGCAATTATTGGTTTCAACTGATAGACTATGTCGTTCGCCGACTTGCCCAAGTTCGATGATCTTCAGAATAAGAAGCGATATTGGCCCGCAAAGCCAGGGAGCAGAGATGAAGGACTTGGCATGCTGAGGTATCTGACTCCGGAGCATGTGGCCCAAGTCGTGAAGTCCGAAGTTCGAACTAGTGAGAGGGTATGTCGAAAAAGCTTCGAAGGAAGTATGCCGATCGTTGACAAAGGGAACGTCTAGGTCTGTTTGAACTGGGAGATGACCAGACTCGAAACACCAGGCGAGCAATGGATTTGTTTCCAACTTAGAAGATATTGTGCTGACTTGTCAGTTCAGGCTTCAATCGCTTCCGCACTGAACACGAGATCGTCCCAATACCAAATTATGAAGGTATCGCTTGGGACGACATTTGGCGCTTCAATCCACAGGCTTGCTCGCAATGGGACGGATTTCGCCATTCCAGCACCGATATGGGCAATGGCACTCGAGCGTGGTACGGAAATACGACTTCTGGTGAGATCACCGACGGGGCAAGCGATCGGATCGGTATTGGCCATTGGGCGCAGGAGGGTATTGCAGCCAGAGGATTCCTCATCGACTGTGTATCGTACGCCGAGAAGAAAGGCATGGAAGTCAACGGAATGAGTGGTCATCCCATCACCCTCGAAGAAGTGCTCGGAATCGCCAAAGAATGCAACATCGTATTCAGACCAGGCGATATCTTCTTCCTCCGCTGCGGTTTTACCAAGACCTGGGAGTCGATCGGCTTGGATGAGAAGAAGGCATACCGTGCGTCGACTCAAGCACACAAGCACAAACATACTGGCCTGATGCAGAGCGAAGCCGTTGCTCGATTCGTTTGGGACATCCATATCGTGGCAGTCGCTGGCGATGGAGTCAGCTTTGAGGTTCGACCAACTCGGGACAAGGAATGGTCGATGCACAATTACTGCCTCGCAGGATGGGGTGTGCCCATTGGGGAGATGTTTGATCTGGAGCGGCTGTCGGCGTTGTGCAAGAAGCTGAATCGCTGGACGTTCTTCATCACGTCATATCCATTGAATCATCCCAGAGCAGTATCGTCGCCGCCAAATATTATGGCGCTTTTCTGAAATGGCAAGAGTTTGGCGGACAACAGACCAGTTCTCTCTCATCGTGCTACCCACTCTCGTAACCCAAATATGATTCCTCTCCGCCAGGCGTCGTAGGATACAGACATCTTGGGTACGAGATTAAGCTGCACATCCGCCAATGGGTGAAAATTGGCAAGTGGGCCTGCAAGTGGACGGCTCGTGATGACTGCTCCTCGTGAATGCAGTGGACTTGAGCGACAGAACCAAAGCTTGCCGAGAACGAGGCCGTCAAATTTGGTGAGGTTGGAGAAGTAGGAAGTCGCAAGGCGGAATAGGTGGCAGTCATCTTTCATTTGCGGTCAGGAACGAATGGTGCGATGGTCTAGACATCTGGTCATTTTTGACACCTTCGCTGTCAAGAGCGACTCGTCATCGTATAGCGGACGCTAGTGGGAGGACGTACTTAACATGTGCCGAGCGAAACTGGCACTTGAAAAGGTGAAGCCGAGGAGATGGTTAGTGCAGCGTCCTAATTGAGATTCTTTGAATGCTTGCAAGTCATTCCAGCAAGAGTCTTTCTTGTTCTCGAACATTGTTCGTTTGATGTCTTTTGCAAGGCGTCAGGCTGTGTTCGCTGGGATTGTTGAGATGATCGCCTGCTGGGATGCATACCCATGTCCCTCAGCCTTGTTAGGCATCATCGACTAGATTTCTCGATTCTCGAACGTTGGTCTTGCGAACTTCATCAAGATTACTCATCATAAGCCACGCAAGACCTCGAATCAATCTGAAACTCTGGCAGATGGCGTCATACCCGAGGTCGTTCTCGAATGGCCGGCGCCGAAACATGTTCATGCAGGTGTGCACCGTCTCCCACGGGGTGGAAAGCATGCAATCAAGACGGGGGGTTTTTTTAAACTCTCTTTCTTTTCCTGGGAATGTGCGCTCTGCCCTCGTTGGAGGTTTTCGTAAAGACTGCGTGTCACATCCGATGACATTTGTCCCATGCAGTCAACTCCTGTGACGCCATTTTTGCCGAGCGGGACGTCACTCGATCCGAGCAGGGCGTCCGTCCGGCAAAAGTCTATCTCCCCATCTCAAATCCTCTCGGCGAATATCCATACCGGCGGGGCCGTGTGGATGTTTCACGCTACATCATGCCTGCATCTCCCTCGCAGACCTCACATCACTCGCCGTCATCCCGCATCATCAGCAGCAAATCCCTGTTGAAGGTCAAAGATGGAGTTCATCAGTTACGAGAGTCCAGCTGAATTTCAATCACGGAAGAAGAACAAGGCCATACGGAGCTATGTGACCAAGCGGCAGCATCGCCTGAGAAGAGCGGCTGAGCAGGAAGCTGCTGAGGATGCAAAATCTGCTGAGCCATCGCCATCGAATGCAAAATCGCCGACTGATCAACCATCATTGTCGAATTTAAATGGATCATCCTCATCAAATGCGAAGCCATCTGCAGCAGAGCCATCTGTATCGAAACGGAATAAGAAGCCTCGACTCCAGGATCAGACACGCACGAAAACGCCTCCTCAATACGGAACCCTGATCGAAAACCTCACCCCTCGCATCCCCAAGCAAGTCCAGCAACCCTCTATGCTGCCCTGCGACAGTGCTCTCAGGCACGTGGAGTCGTACATTCATCTCACCATGATCCCGGAGCACGTAGCCGCGCTGGGTCTGGATCCCCGCGAAGAATGTCAAGCTTCATCACAATGGTTCTCGTCATCATCCATCACCGAGCCGGCTTTGTACACCAGTGCACTGCTCACGGCCGTGCCAAACGTCAAGAAGGCCTCTCCGGAATTGCTATTCTACTTGCAGAGCGCCACGATATCGTACCTTGTGGATGCTTTGAAAAGTGAGCAGCGAAGGCAAGACCCTGCTTTGATCTTGGCGGTAGAGTGCTTGACGTTTTATGAGTGCTTGTTTGGAGACAGGTTCCTGGCGCAGAGAGTCCATCGACCGGCGATGCGGAGGCTGATTCAAGCTCAGGGCGGCAGAGATAGTTTGAAGATCCCTCGGTCATGGAGGAAGGTATCGCTGATGGCCGATATTGTCATGGAAATCCAGATGGGGAGCGAGGGAGAGACGTCTTTCTTGGAGGAAGAGGAACACGAGAACGGGAGTGTCATGGATTCTGAGTGGATCGGCGCTTTGAGGATGTATCTTCCTGATGCTGAGGAGAAAGTGTCGAACGTTGCAGCAAGAAAGGCCGGCTGATGAAAAGTTGGCGAACTCGGATCGAGACTGTAGGCAAGGATGGTTCTCTTGCTACGATGGATGCACGACAGCGGCCATAACGTTGTGCCGCGACTGCCTGGACAGAATGACCTCGATTGCCGCAACCTTGACTCCAACACCAGCTGCCCCACCCTCTTCGCCAAAGGGGCCCGCTTTCCACGGACATGAGACTTTCGGTCATGCAACGACTTGCTGGTGTCGCCGCCGAAGCCACGGAATCAAGTCACTTCCCCAGTCCCAACAAGAGCCCACCTACAGACCAGCCATCCTCCGTCGCCACCATCTCCAGCGGCAGCCCATTCAGAAAAGATCATCTCTCCACGACAGTCGTCACCATTTGAACCGCACGCCATCCTCTGCCCCCCTTGCTATCGTTTACCAGACGTGAACCCACAACAGACACCTGTGACGATAAGCGTAATTCCAAGGGCAGTACACAAGATCTGCCAGTTCCCAGATGTGTGGTCCAGAGCACTGCTGAGAAGTGGGCCAACGAACTCGCCCGTACTCCAAGCGGTATTCAAACCCGACAGCATGACACCAGACCGAAGCATCTTCGACCTCCAATCTAGATCACATCCAGCCTTCTGTGCCCCCTCTCCAAGCCGTTCAGCCTTTTTGATGGACATGGACAAGTCGGCTTGCTGCGAATGGACTCCCACAGCAAAGGAAACGCCGATGAGGGGTATGATAATCGCCCACAATACTTGGACAGTGGCTTTTTTGTCCGTCAAAGAGCCCAGGCAGATCAGAAGGGCACCATTGGCAATGAACCCGACGCAACTGAACCATCGTGGTCCGTACTTGGCTGTGTAATTGCCTACAACTGGAGCCACAACCGTGGGGAAAAGAAGTCCAAAGATGATTGCTCCAGTCGCTGTGCCGGACCATAAGAATCTTCTCCCCAGGAATAGAGGGACCGTCTGCGTGGCGTCAGTAGATAATCTCGACTTCGGCCTGACTCTCAACTCACAGATTCAAGCGCACAACGAGCGATCATGGCGACCATGACGCTGACCACATTGCCGATCCAATGCCACCATAGACGGCGCAGTTGCAGCAAAGTACTTTTCCCATCGACTTGTTCTACAGTCTCAGCTCCTTGTGTACCCAGCAGTGCATCTGTTTCGGAAGCTTCTTGACCTTCCTCGTCAGCCGTCTCTCCAGTCTTCTGGACGGTGATCAGAATCCGCAATAGTATGTCAATGGCAATACATCCTTCGACGATCCCGAACACGGCCCAGTGCCCTGCCCATTCATAAACAGCTCCGCCGACGAGGGGTCCGACCAGCTGTCCAAATGCCTCTGCCACAACCACATAGCCCATGCACGTCCCTATCTTATCCTCGCCGATCGTCTCCACCATGAATCCCAAACCTGCCACCCACACTGCGGCCGTGGAGCCACCCTGGAGCAAGCGCGCCACAACCACAATCTCAGGTGTGCTGGCCATGAACAGTAAGATTGTTGAAATGAGCATGACGATCGTTCCGAGCAAGAACGGGCGAAGCATTTTGCCTGCCGATGCAACGTAGCCTGTCAACCCTGGTGACGATTAGCAAGTCGTCAAAAACGCAATGCTCGAACATACATGTGAAGATGATTTCCGTCACGCCGAATGCTCCGAGGCTATAAGACGTCCATTTCTGGACTGGAAAATCAGTCAGCGTGCAGAACATGGCGCGAACAGCCACGACAGACCTTGCGATGGCGAGATTCGCAGATGTTCGGAGAACAGGATCGGAAGGAAAGGAATCACCACCGAGTACAGCATAGCATCCGTGAAGATGGCAAAGAGCACGGCGAGCATTGCGCGGCGCTCGGCGGAAGTGAGTGCGGCCATGTCTCTAGCATGACACTGGACAAGCAAGCGTTCGCTCAATATGAGGAGAATGGGGCTTTTAGAACGAGTTTGTACTGCTATGGATGTGGCCTTTGGTATATGTGCGGCAGGTGTCATTTTCGTCACTTGCACGGTCGGTGCGGACGCCGCGTACCCGCTACCCGATTTCGCAAGGCTGTTCGGGAAGACCAACGCAATTGGGCATACGCAAAGTCAGTCAATACATTAGTGTGACCTCTGCTGCATCCTATACTGGCTAAAGTCTGCAGATGTCAAGACGCCGACCCTAGCGAATTGATCATCGAAAAAACGGTTCCTGCGATGGCACACTCGACCCACAGATGTCGGGCTCGGCAGCTCCTTTTCAGGGGTGTTATAGTAGGCTGAACGTCGAAGCCTTGAAGCTACAAGACGAATCTTCACATTCCTTCGACCATGTCATTGTCCAGCACCCACAGCGGACTCCCTCCATCTACGTCGACGTCTTCGTTTTGGCTGTCAGAGCCTTGTGAGAGACTGATTGGACACCGCTCAACACAAAGCCTACCAAACGTAGCGGACGTCGTTATCATTGGCAGCGGCATCACTGGAACCAGTGCAGCATGGCATCTGCTCGGTGGCAATTCCAAGCATCAAGGATCGTTAGACGTCGTCATGCTCGAGGCTCGTGAGGCGTGCTGGGGCGCCACAGGACGGGTAATTGCATACATGCCTTTCGCAAAGTCATTGTGAAGCTAATGCAGATTCGAAGAATGGTGGACACTGTCAGCCTGTCCTGTTCGAGTACCCTGAGGATCCGTCCATAGGCGCCTTCGAGCTCCAGAACCTGCAAGATATGCGAGCTCCTTTCTCGGGTCTCTCAATTCCCTGCGAGTTTGCTGCGCAGCCTAGTTGCCGGGCAATTTACTCCCAGCATCACCTTGGCGCAACCGAAGCTGCTTTGAGAGTCCTGGCAAGGACCGCACCTGGTCAACGTCAGCGCATCAGTTTGATCAAAGATCGAGCACGACTCGCTGAACTCCGCATCTCTACAGCCAAAGCGGCCGTAGTGACCGATATGGCGGCTCGCTTTTGGCCGTACAAGTTCGTTGCCTTTTTGCTTGAGAGGCTCCTGAAGGATACCACTTTCAATCTTCAGACTCTGACGCCCGCAGAATCGTTCCTGCCCCATGCAGACGGTCAGCGATGGCAGGTCATTACCCCGGGAGGAACCATCACTGCCAAGAAGATCATTCTTGCCACCAACGCATACACATCACATCTCGTACCCGCATTCAAACCGCTCATCGTGCCTTGTCGTGGACAGATGAGCGCTCTCATACCTCCTGCGAATATGTCCGGCAAGCATCGATTGACGATGTCTCTGGAGTTTTTGGGCGACGGCCTGGACGACTATCTTATTCAACGACCCAACGAAGCCGGCGGCCACCTGATGCTCGGCGGTGGCAGACATGCAGGCGCTCACTGCATGGGCACAATCGATGATTCGGTCATTGACTACCTTACTGCAGAGTATCTACGAGCCTGTCCAGCCGCTGCTCTTGGTTTGGATACCAAGCTGAACGCCTTTGCGGAGTGGACAGGTATTATGGGATATAGTCGGGATGAGCATCCATGGGTGGGACCGATACCAACTACCAACAGTAGTCAGCCGAACGAAGGACTCTTCGTTGCAGCTGGCTATACTGGGAACGGTATGTGCAACGCATGGCTTTGTGGCAAGGCCGTAGCGATGATGGCTGCTAATGATATGGGTGCATGTGAGGAGATAGTTTTCAAGATTGCCGCTCAGGTCAAACTTCCAAGATGCTATCTGCCTACTCGCGAGCGTATCCTGCGGGCGTTGAACCTCGAATCGGTCGAGGCGAGGGATCTTGCTGAAAGTCGAGGAAGTGGACGCAGGGACGACGTCTATGTACACTCTGCAGCTGCAGCCAGCCTTTGAATGTGCTCAATCTATGGACTTTTGAGGTCCGCGAGGGAAGCGATATGAGAAGCGGCCCCTCAGCTCCTGGAGGGGATAAAGTTGTTTAACGAGCAAGCGACATAGTAATAGATCAGTGCAGATTGCTGACAGATGCAGCATTGTCAAATGACTTCATCAACCATAGTCGCCAGAAGCTGATGGACTGTGGTTAAGTCCATACAGAGAGCGATCGATGTGCACGCTGAGGGTCAATCTTCTCCGCCGTCCGGCTTGACTCGGCTGCAGCCTTGCCAAGGTCGTGAGCATCCGCCACAGACTCGATGCCGGACAACCTTTCGATGCAATTGCAACGCTTGCTGTTGTATTGGGATCACTTGGGTCGCTTTTCGGAATCTAAGGGAGATAAAACGTCAGGGACCTTCGGGGAAAACACAGCGATACGAATGCTACTACCTAAGTGAAATCTCTGTGCTTCAATGGGAAGGCTCCTCGTGTTCGGTGTAGCTAGACTTGGAAGAATCATCTGTATCATGAGCCAAAGCCGACTGTCTCCACAGCCAGATTCACCGCCGTCGATACCAACCAGACACTGATCAACGCCCAGCCGACTTTCCGGTCCATCCTCCACCCATTCAACGGCACCACAACAAGCAGACCTAGCAACGTACAGAGCAATGCCAATCCGCTGACGACCAGCGTGGGACCCATATCAATCTCAACCTCCCTTCGCTGCCGTAACAGCACATACATCCCACTTACACCAATTCCGAGCATGATGTTCAACATTGGACCACCGAAGCAAGCCGCAAATCCCATGATCGGGAACCCCATCTTGGCGATTGTCGTGTTTGCAACAAAGTCTCCCAGAGAGCTGGCGATGGCGAACACAGTCAAGCCCATAATAGCGTCCGATATGTTTAAGATAATGGCCAGCGCTTTCAATGCAGCGACGACTTGTGAGGCGATGACTGAGATCCAGGCAATGGAGACGATGAACCCGACTCCTGCAACTATGATGCGGTAAAGTGCCGGTGCTCGCTCGCCAGTGCTCGTCAGCTGAACAATGGATAGAAGTACCAGCGAAACTCCAATGCAGATAAGCGCGGGCTTTGGCAACCAAGTAAGAGGCTCGTCCGACTGCAGCCAGACGGATAGTAGAACGATGGAGGGGCTGCCGAAGCACCAGATCACCGTAATCCAACGACACCATTCTGGTTCAGTAAGCGGCTGTCTCCACATTGATTGCCCCGAGATCGAACCGCGCGGTAGTTCATGTGTTAGATGAGTAATCTGCAGCGCCAGACTCACGCTAGTAAGGGTGATAATGGGGCATTATGGGTTACGGAAAAGTGGACTTTTAGCGTGTGTTTTGTGCGATAATACTATTAAAAGTAAGAGTTTTCCGTATTTCTCGGCCGAAAGTTAGCTAATATAATAAGTATAAAAATAGCTATAGATAGCTATTTTAAACCTATATAGTTTTACGCGAGTACCTACTTTATCTTATAGTTATAAGCCTAGTTTACTACTAATTCTTTACTATAAGCTAGAGCCTTCTTCGTTAACTTAGCTACCCTTTAAGATCTTCTAGATACTTATCGTTTTAATTATATCTCTCTCTAACCTTTTAGCGTCCCTTAGGACTAGTAAAGCCGTACTCGTCTTCCTTACTAACTATTCTAAGTACGACGCCTAGAACGACTAGACGATAGCGCTTACTATAAGAAATAATATCTAGAAGTACTTTAAGTATAACTATATTAACTTACGAGTTAAGTAAAACGCTACGTAAATAGTAGACGTCGCTCCTCGTGTCCCTAAACCCTCTATTAATACTATAGTTCTAGATTATCCTACTCTCCCTATAGATACCGATTCTAAGGTAGTTTAGGCGAGATATAAGCTTAAGCGCGATAATTACTCTACTAAATAGAATATATATCGCTAAGAGAAGGTAGATATTACTAAGTTCTATAAGACTAAATTAGTATTTAAAGGCTATCTCGACTAAACGGTACTAGATATATATATTTAAATTATAAATAACGCTAGCCTCGAGATATATACCTAATAGTACGACTATATTAGAGAAGTTTTTAAACCTACTAACAAAAACTAACGACTTTTCCTTACTCGATACTACGAGGAACTTATAAAGAGTATAAAATCTAAGGACTATCGTATATATCTCCCTAAATAGAGCGAGTATAAGTATCGAATTAAGCAAATTAACTACCCTTTAGAAACTAGTCTATTCTACGACTTTATCTATATAGTAGAAAGTAAGATCGACCTTATTAAAGGTAGGATTATTACTTCTAAAACTACGAGTTTAGATAAAGCTCTTAACCTAATAGTAGAGTTTCTCGAGCAAGAACTAGTATTTAAGGATAAGCGAGTAAACGCTACTCTTAAAGATAAGGACGAACTAACGATTCTATCTAGTAATAATAGGAATAGAAATAGTAGATTATCTAACCCTTAAGGATTTACGCGAGGCTATACTAACCTTATAGGTAAACTAAGTAATAAAGCCTACTCTAACCTCTCTTAGTATAATATCGTTAACGCTAAGAAACGCCTAAAGGTCTTAGAAATAAGCGATAAAGATAAACGATACTACGATTACTATAAGAAGTATCTATAAGAGTACCCTAAGTTCTACGAGAAGTAGATAACCGAGTATTAAGATATAGTAGTAAGGACGATTTAGAACTAGTTTTATCGCGAAAAGTAGTCTAGATCTAACGCTCTCCTACGATAGATTAGAGATATTAACGATATTCTAAAGAAACTATTAGCCTCTATAGTAATTCTTTAAGCCTTATCGACCTAGAGCCTAGACTTCTCGGACGATTAGCTACTTAATCCTAGATTAAATATCTATATTATTAATAACCTAGAGATTATAGAGTTTAAAGCTAAGTCTCTTACCTCTTCTTAGGTAACTATTAGTAATACGTACCTTTAGCCTCTAGTTTAAGGCTAAGTAAAGCTAAAGTTAAGAGGGTATAATAGTAAACCTATCGAGCTTTTACTATAGAATATATAGTATATCCCTAGCTTCTATACGAATCTAGTATCTAGTACGAAGATAAGGACTTATAGACTCTATCTTAATAAAAAGGATAATATTTAGTATAATAGTTAGGGTAAAGGACTTACTAAAATCCTTAGAAAGGACGGGTTTCTATACCTTAATATTACTAATTCCTTCGCTTAATCCGCGATTAACCGAAATATTCTCGATAAATAGCCCCTTAATTTAAAAGGTAACCCTTTAAAAGTTAAAGAAGCTATCGACCTTTAATAGGCTCGGAGCTATATAAAGGCCTTTATAGTATAATCCTTAAGGCGCCTACTCTTCGTAAGAAAGCTCTTAGAATACTAATAGTACCGACTTTTTAGCTATATTAGTATTAAGAGGATTAAGTAACTTAAGAATTAACTAGAAGGAGTTAAAGTTACTAATAAAAAGTCCGCGCCGAAGCTAACTTAGTATAATACTTACTACTAATCTAAGGTATATAGGATAATCTTAAGAAGGACGCCTTAAAAGAGTCGCCTTCCTTACCTATTTTCCGACGTTACTATTAATATATACGAGTTTAATCCCGCTATAAACGGCGATAAATTCATAATCTACGTATTCGATATTAATACGAAGTTATATTTTATATAGACTATTCTAACGTATAACGGATATATTATTACCGAATATTACTAGGAGCTACTAAGATTTATACGAAAGCTTAGACGAGATCTAATCGTATTAGCTACTAATAATAATACTAGTTATACGATTGCCTTCCGCTCTTAACTACTTAAAGACGGCGTTAATCTATAACTTATAGTACTTTATACTCTAGTATAGGATCTAGTAGAGAGACCTAGCGGAGTTATTATTAAAATAGCTAGATCTTTAACGATTTAAGGTAACCTTCCTAACCTTCTCTAGCTAGAACTAGTATCTACTACTACCTATATCTTTAATAGATTACTAATAAGGGCGCTAAATTAGAAGACACCCTATAAAGCTACTACTAGACTAAAGCCTAATATCGCTAATATATACGTAGTTAAGGCGAGAGCCTATACGTATAGGATAAAACCTACTAATCTTCTCTATAGAAGTAAACTCGACTCTCGTACTTATATTAGATATTTAGTTAGTTTTAAAGGTAGTAATATCTACTAGATCTAGATTCCCTCCTTTAATAAGGTAATTCGGACTAAGGATATAATCTTTAATAAGGACGCTCGCTATTAAGGCCTAAATAATCTTAATCTTAGATATACTATAAAGAATTAACTTAATAAAATCGTCGAACTTTAACTTCTATAGGATCTAGCCGTAGAGTAATTCGACGATTTAGCCGACTCTTACGAACTCGCTACCCTCTTCGAAGATTAGGGGGTAGTATAGGTCCTAAATTAGTAATAAAGACAAAATACCTTTAAGAATTAGTTTCCTTATTAGTATTAATAGCTATCTATTAGTAACGTAGATTACGAAATCCCCTATAATTTATCGAGATAGTAGGAATAATCTATACGAGAAGACGTCTACTTTAAACTAGTTCTAATCTAGTAGTAAACTCTCTTCCCTTTAAGCTATAACACTTTTAAGTATTAGTAAGGACTAAAGAGATTACTTAAGGAAGAAGAACCCTATCTATTATTCCTTAGGGATATTATCGATCTAAAACGACTATAACGTAACGATTATATAGCCTTCTTAGCAATCTAGTTAACTATTAACGATAGTTAAAAGCGACATATTTCTAATATACTAGTAGAACTAAAGAGATTTAACGATTTAAAGAAGTATCTATTTAAATATAACTTTGAAATCGCTATAAATAAGGAGTTTTAGAAAGCTCTTAATATAGAAATATTCGAAATCGTATAGTTATCTAATACTATATCTAAACCTCTACTAATAACCTAGGTTTAGAAGTATAAGCTAGATATAGATTACTTCGTTAAGAGGTTTAAGGCGAGAATATATATAAGAGGTAATCTTTAAAAGATAGAACTCGATACTTATACTACGACTTTAGCGGCTCGAAACTTTCGACTACTAATATCGATTATTAATTACTACGGACTTAAAACGATTTAAGTTAACGTAGTAAATACTTTCTTAAATACGGAACTTCCTAAGCTAATCTTCCTTAGATTCCCTAAGGGATTTAGTAAAAAAGGAAAATACCTCTACTATACTCGCGTAATCTATAGACTAAAGGTCTTACTAAACCTTTAGTATTACGAACTTTAAGTAACTCTTATAAAGATAGGGTACTTTAAAGTTATAGATTATATTATAATTAAAGGAAGACTCTTAATCTTCTTCTTTATTAATAATATTATCTTCGCTTTTCCTTCTTATAAGAAATCTAACGCGTTAAAAGATCTCGAATTACTAAAATCTCGCTATAAAGTACGAGATATAGGACTAATCTAATAGTTCTATAATATTAAGATTCTTCGAGACGCTAAAAAGTAGATAATTTACCTAAGTTAATAGGCTTATATTAAGAAACTAATTAATAGGTATAATATTATAATAGTCGATCGCCTAAAGATTCCCCTTCTAGCTACTTTTAATATAGAAATCGAGGAAACCAAGGACTATATAGCAAATAAAACTAACTATTAATACTACTAGAGTATTATAGAAAGTATTAATTTTATAGCTATTTAGACGAGACTAGATATTATATTCTTAACCTCTCTATTAGTAAGAAGGCTCTAGAATCTATAACTAGTAGATATTAAGGTAGCTAAATATTTACTAAGATATCTTAATATAACGAAGTATCTTACGCTAGCCTACTAGAAGATATTAGTAAATTAAGAATTCTTTAGTACTTCTAACGCTTCCTTCGCGGATAATTCTACGACTCGGAAATTAAGTAAGGGCTTTCTCTTCTTCCTATTTAGTAGTTTAATCGATTAGAAATTATCTAAGTAGACCTTAGTTACGAAATCTAGTATAGAATTAGAGCTTTATACTCTATCTTACGTAGGATCTAAGATAATATAGTAGATAAGACTAATTAGAAGAATTAGTATCTAACTAGAAAAGAAGTCGACTCTCTACTATAATAATTAATAAACCTTACGCGTTATTACCGCTCTAAATAGTAAAATCTCTACGAAAATAAGGTATATTAATATCTAATAATACTAGCTTCGAGAACGATATAACTAAGGAGATTTAGACGTTACTTAGATACTAACCTATAATATTCCTACTAATAGATTAATAAAACTTCTACTAATTTAGAAGTACATTATATTTATTTCTTAGCTAAAGATAGAAGAAAAGCGCGATCTTACGATACTAGAACTCGAGAAACGAATAGAATTACTAAATACTAGATAATCTTCTCGACCTTAGGGGGTAATTAAGCTAGAAAAGTAAGTAATAGATTATTAAATGCCTACTAATAAGGCCGAGAATCTATTACGTAAGGAAGAAACTAAGGTATAAGTAAATAAGAAACTAGCCTATATATACTAGAATCTACCTACGTAATCTAGATTACGCTAAAAGTATAGGCTACTACGCTACCTATATTAGCTATTAAAACTCCTAAACCTTTCTACTTCTAATAACGCGCTTACTACTACTAACCCCTCTACCTCTACTTATCCGCCCTCTCTTTCGCTCTTTACCTAATCCTAGTAACGACCTCGCGCTTTCCTTTAAAAAGAGCGCGATCCCTATAAGCGTAAACGAGCGTATTAATACTAAGAATCGCTACCTATATACTATTACGTACTACGAAATAGCGAGCTAGACTAACGATAGCCTCTTCTACTTCGTTAGAAATAACGCTATTATATTAACTAAGCCTATTAAAGAATCCGTCGAAGGCTAGAATAGCTAGAAGTAAGAGACTACTAGAAAGGCGCTAAAGAGTACGACCCTAGAGTCTTAGCGCGCTAAATCTTATAAGAGATCGCTAAGAGAGACTCTAGTTAGTAGTAACGAAGATAAGGAAGAGTCGCTAAAACTAAAGAAGAAATAGATAGTTAGTAAAGCTAACCGCGAGTAGAAGGTTAAAAAGACGCTAAATAAGGCGACTTATAAGCGTACTCCCTTCTCCGCTCTCCCTAGATCCGCTAGTAAGAAGGCGAGAAACTCTACTACTAACGCTCGCTATAAGATCTAGGAGTAGCTTATAGCGTAGCTAAATCTAATAAACGACAATATCGATAAGGTTCTTAAGGGTAGAACTATAAGCTACTCCGCCGCGTATACTATTCCTCTAGAGATTACGCCGCTCTTCTATACTAACGAGCGCCTTTACGCCGCCTAAAAGGTTATCTTCGTTACTAAATACGATAAGAATAGCAACGCGGTCTATAAAGTTAACTAAAAGGGCGTAAAGACTACGACTCTCGAGAAAGTTCTTAATAAATCTACTAAGACTTCCTTAAAGGGTATTTAGTCCCTTATTACTAAAATTAATACTAAATACTTATAGCGCGACGAGATAGTCTAAATTATCTAAGTAATCGACGACTTCGTCTATAGCTAGGGTAGGAAGTAGGGAATAAAAGTTATAAAACCTAAGGTAGATTTAGAGGAGCGCTATTAGCTAGCCTTCTTTACCTTTAACGAGCTTAGCGAGAAGAATAAGAAGAAGGCGATTAACCTTACTAAGGAATCGCCTATTCCTAAGAAGAAGCGCCGTAATAGTCTCTTTAATAATACTTAACTTAAGAAGATTAAGGATAAGGTTATAAAGAAGTTTAATCGTTTTAGAGACAATATTAAGGAGACCTTTAAGGATTTTATATAAAGAGGTAAAGTCTAGCTCTAAGGGGGTGTATTAGATAAGTAATCTATAGCGCTAGACTTACGCTAGTAAGGGTAATAATAGAGTATTATAGGTTACGGAAAAGTAGACTTTTAGCGTATGTTTTATGCGATAATACCATCAAAAGCGAGAGTTTTCCGTGTTTCTTAGCCGAAAGTTAGCTAATATAATAAGCATAAAAACAGCCGTAGATAGCTGTTTTGAACCTGCATGGTTTTACGCGAGTACCCACTTTATCTCACATCATGGAACTCGGCGCTCTCTTCGAATGTTCCATAATGTGGCTCCAAAAATGCCTCTCGGTCATCACTGCTCTTCTCGTGTTCGCTCTCGGGCTCCACATATGGCGAAGGAACTGTGACCAGAAGCAAGAGCAAGCTGGGTACTACTAAAACGGCATAGAGCTTGTCCCACCAGCTGTCATACTCCCACTCGATAAGTGTTGGCACAAACTCCCATGCTACATCTTTCGGATGCGGCCAGGATCTTGGCCACCATCTTGGTCTATCCACGTTCTTTGCTTCGTTCTCGTCTTTTGTGCCCTCTGAAGACACAGTATCAGGATGCTGAGCTTGAGCAGTACCAGGCAGCTTCGAGGAATCATCGCCAGGAGATATCGAAGATGAAAGAGGACTGGATGGTCTGCTGATTTGGCTGGGGATGGCCAGTCGTGGAAGACTTGAGTTGGTCTGATGGCGGACAATGAAATCTGGCGATTTGAAACTCACACTGGTTGAGGACCGTTCTTCCGGGAGATCAAACTTGACTGCCTTCAAGCGAGGAGAAGGGGCCTGGCTGCTCGCGTCGCCGTCTGTCTCGGATGGTCTCCATTGACCGTGCTCCGTGATCATGGGCCGAAAAGAAGGACCATTCGATTCTGGAGAGGACAGATTCCAGACAAAGCTCTTCTTGACTGCGGGCGCCGTCAGGGGTTCTTTCCAGGTTGCTCGACGCTGAGAAAGACGTGGATCCGAGGCAGTCCTCCCCGAGGTCGCCGCCTCTGAAAGTCGCCTTGACCATGGAACGGATATCGATTCAGCATCTTGGAGGTTCCGTGGATTGCGGACTGACTTCATAGCGGCCTGAAGCTCGAAGGCGCTGGACATTGTCGGTTTCGTGGGCGTTGCAACTGTGTTTCGTCTTGCCATCCATGCAGTTGGTCGACGTAAACGTCTTTGCTCTTCGGCACCAGTTGCTTCTTGCGTTAGCCATTCCGTACTGACCTGATCAGACGCTCGCCCCAGGCTATCCCCATCGCAAGCCTCCTCATGCTCCTCAGTCGCGCAAGCACAAGCCGCTTGTGTGTCCATTGCATGTTCTTGACCCCCGCTGACCCACCAACTCCAGGTCACAACCATGAGGACGTAGAAGACATAGAAGCAGACAAGTACGACACACTCCCAAGCCACGAGGGTTCCATCGACGAGGAAAGCTCCTGTAGCCACGGCAGCCACAAGAAAGAAGCTACCGTCCCGCAAAAACGGCGCACGATGCACAGTGAAAGGCTTGATGAGAGCCATGGATCCAGCAACCACAGTGGTGATGAAACATGCCGCGCCGACGAGTTCGCCAATGGCGAGGCTACCACTGTTCGTGCTGAAAGCAGCGAAAGTGCTGAAAAGATCCGGCGAGCCATTTGCAAATGCGAGGAAGGTGACGCCGGCTATGCTCTCGCTAACGCCCAGCATGCGTGAGATGGTGTTCAGGTTTGGGCAGAAGAAGTCGCTTGCAGCGATGCTTATTGTGAGGAACAGCATGAAAAGCCAAGCGATTAAGAGGAGGAAGCCTAGCGGTTTGACTGCTCCTAGCTTGCAGTAGAAAAGGTGCAGATAGACCGCTGAGCCATCCTCGCTCGAGCAGCGATTCGTGATAAATTCGCACTGATCGTCCACGTTGTGCACTCGCCGGCAGGCATCGTCTGTTGATGGCGATGATTCGAGATCCGAGATTCGGCTTGAGGCTCCTGGATGTCCTGCTTGACTAAAGCATAAGAGAAGGAGGCCAGCGAGGAGAGCGAGTAGTGTGGCTTGCACAGCCGCCGTCGGCCGACGACGCTGCATTAGGGGTATGTCATAGAATCATTCGAATGACCGCGAAAGGAGGAAAGAAACTGGAGGTGGGGAGACAGGTGGGAAGTCGAAGTTGAGAGAGCCCGCGCCTGCGGTGCCAAAACGAGCTACCGCAAGAGCTTACTCACGCACCAAAACACTGGTAACTAAACGAGCCATCTGACGTATGCTACCCAGAGGCTGGCTTTCGACAACCCTTGGAGAAAGAGAGAAGTCTCATACAACATCGCTGCAATTACGTTAAGCTCATGATAAAGAAGAGCAGTAGTGTCAGGCCACCGCGGCAGAACATGTATTGACAGTACTAGCTTTGTTCGCTTGTCGAAATCGTCCACATCGCAGCATTACTTCGTTAGAAGGACACTAGGCCGCCATTGAGCAGCGACTTCATGTCATGACGATGTATTTGCGGTTTTGATAGAAGACCAGCCGCTGCACCTTGAAAATGGATTGCTGCAATGAGACCAGGACGACCTGGTTTGTCATCGCGGCCCAAGGAAATATGGAAGATGAAACGCTGGCCTCGGTATGTATGTATAAACGGAGCAGAAGTATGGTCATGTCCAGCAAAGACGTGAAACGTGGATCTAATCCGAACAGTCGACTGCCGCTTTCGGAAAACCAGCTGCAGCCTTGCGGTGAAGTGAATATGTCCTGACTCATGAGGGCCGCTCGACTGGGAGATCCAGGACTGGGCCCCTAACATCCAAAGTCGGACTGTCATCATCGGTGAAGACGCAGCTGGCGAGAGCCACGAAGTGGCCTCGAACGTAAAGAGCTTCAAGGAATGAAGTTGCAGTCATCAGCCTTGCCATCACATTCATCAAAGTGGAGACCAAGTGGAGCCGGTTTCAGAAAAACATCTTGGCAAGCCCACACTGAAAGTTCAAGCTTCCAGACTCTGTGAGCTACACTCAGGGCTCGATGATTCCGTTGATATTCGATATGCGGCTGTTGGGCTGTTTTATTCAGCCGAGCAAGGTGGCTTGGGATTTGGTATGCCTTCACTGACACCTTCGCCTTCTGGAAACACGATTCTCATTTGCGGAGGCAGCACTTCTGTTGAGCCCGGGCTATTTAGCTTGCAGTTGCATCTGGTGCTCAAGTGATTACAACGACAAGCCAGAAGAACTTTGCCTCCGTCAAGGATCTCAGCGCCATGAAGATTGATTGTAGAGGAAGTGATCACTTCAAAACGCTCGGAGAGACTTCGTCGGCATCCCGAACTGCATTCTCGAGAAGCATTCGTACGACGACACGGTCCCCATCATCAACCAGGCTGGGGGTCAGTAGTTCGCCGTCGTAACTCCGACACAGCCCAAAGAAGTCGCTGATGGCATCAAACTAGGAACCGTATTTGCCGACGATCCAGCCGTCAACCCACATCACGCAGGTCATGGAGAGAGGAGTGTTCAAAGCTGTATTGGAAAGCAAGATTCGTAGATAGGGAACTGAAATTAGTGCAGAGAGGATTCGATGCCTACAAGAAAGGAGTCAACGCTCAGAACATTGTGGTCGAGCCTCGATCGTACCCGAGATGCTTTGGTATGAAAAGATAGATCGTATGAAGATCAGCCATTGACTTGTATTTTGATCAATCACATTGCTACCATTCGATCTCGATCTCCTCATAGACCTCTCATACAGTTGGACCATCACATGGTATTCCTTGCTTAGATAATGCCTCCGTCCTTCGCATGGTATACATCATCGCTCGCTTCCTTTTTGATGATTCCACCATCCTTCGAGTGGTAGACGTCGTCGTTGGCTTCCTTCTTGATAATAATGCCTCCTCCCGCATGATAAACATCATCTTTGGCCTCCTTTTTGATGATCCCTCCGTCCTTCGAGTGATAGACGTCGTCGCTCTTCTTGATGATAATGCCTCCTCCCGAGTGATACACATCGTCGTTAACCTCCTTCTTTATGATGCCTCCGTCCTTTGCGTGATAAACATCGTCGCTCTTCTTGATAATGATCCCGCCTCCGGCATGGTATACATCGTCTTTCGGGTCTTTCTTGATAATACCGCCGTCTTTGGCATGATAGACATCGTCGCTCTTCTTGATGATGCCGCCGTCCTTCGAGTGATAGACGTCGTCGTTGGAAACGGGGAGAGCAGCAGCGCTGGCAAGGCTGGCTCCCAGGGCCAAGAGGCCGAAGTTGGAAAGGAAACGCATGTTTTCGTTGATGTAGCTGGTCGAGAATCGAGATGAGCTTGACTGAGCCGAAGCATTCTCCTTAGCTATATAAGCTCTATTTTGTCTGTCACTTGCGAGCTTCGGTGGCATGGCTCTGCAGGGAGATCATTAGCGCCAACTGGTGGCGTTGATAAAGCCTGGCGGCACAAATCCTTCGATGGCAGCTCGAACAGTCACCTTCCAAGTTTGTCCTAGACACTGTCCCTGCTCCAGCTCTGGAGTCTCCCAATCACTGTTTCTTTGATTCGAGAATCCATTCGTTGGCAGCCGCCAATGTCGACAACGATGAAGTACCAACGCCTCTTCCAACGAGAACAATCGCCCGGGGAGACTGTTTGCGACACGCTTGAAGAAAAGCAGAATTTGGACGAAGAACGTCCATCAATCGAAGCGAATGAGCTCGAACAACCAGCATACCGGAGGCGGAACAATGTCAGATCCTTCTGGTTGGTACTGGGATGGGTAGTCGCAGCCTTCCTGGCAGTATGTCTCGTCTTCCAGAAAAGTCACAATGAACGACAGCCTGGTCTCAAGGGTAAGAGTCATCTTCGACAACTTCATTAGAGAAGCTGCTAATCATCGACAGTACCCGATCCTTCAATTCCTGGACTCAATCCAAACATCCGTCCTCGGACACTCCCCATCACAGACTGGCCAGAACATCCTCCCTCCCTCTACCGCCAACCACCCTCAGCAGCCGTCGACGCAGAATGGGATCGGATCTCAAACGTCCACAACATCGCCCTCACATCATCACAAGTCGCCTCCTTAGGGAAAGACCCTTCCACGACAGTCAAAGTCCCACCAGAATGGGGTCTGGGCGACGAAACCCATCTCGGCCTGATCACCGTCCTCCATCAAACGCACTGCCTGAACAAACTCCGGCAAGCAGTCTACTACGACCACTACTTCCGGCGAGAGAAAGGCTGGGGTCGTCTTCCACCAGACGACGAACGCTCTCGGTACTTCACACATCTGGATCACTGTCTGCACTTCCTCCTCGAAACAGTAACCTGCGTAGCCGACACATCCATAACAACATACCACTGGATGGAAAACCGCACGCTGCCCGTCGCAGACTTCCAAGCCAAAGGCCAATGTCGCGACTTCGAACAGCTGGTAGACTGGCATTCCAGAAACCACATCGACGCCAAAATCTCCCAAGCAGAAGAAGAAGCTCGATGGGCAGACTTCCGGCCTCGAAAGGACGATGTGGTATTGCCTCGAATACCCGCCACGGAGAATGAGTTCTGGGATAAGGCGATTGGTGTTGAAGACGACTTTGAGCCGCGATGCTCGGAGCTTGCAGAGGATAGCTAAGTAAATAGGACGCGAGGGATTTAGTTGCTTGCAGCTGAGAACTTCACCTTCCAAGATGGGAGATGGTCACGAGTACATGCCACTTTGTTCCGACTTTCGCTTTGACGATGCAAGATACTGTAGACGAAAGTGGAAGGTCACATTCGTGGAGAAGGAGATCCAGTCGGGCCATCCTATTAGGCTTCGAATCGTGCACATGGACATTTGTGGCAGAGGTAGGTGGCGAGTTGTTACGGCCTAGAAGTCTGCATGCAATTAGCGCAATCGCATGGAACTAGCAGCGTAGGAGGACGCCTTTTGATAAGACTGTCCATCTCCCGTGATTGCCAAGCTGGCGACGCCGTTCGTAGCAAGAACGGGTAGCGAGTTTAAGCTTCTGATTCTCCATGGGAGACACCATTTCTTTGTCCTTCGACCTTGTCTTCAATGCCCCGACATACACCACTTTCAAGGGAGACAGACTGCCGGTACGCTGAGCGACGAGGTCAGACACGTGTGGTTGGGAGTACATCAGCAGATGATCGAAAGTCGACTGCAGCGGATGAGCGATCCCACGACGAGGAGCTGTATTCGATCCGTTGGATGTGTTGCTGATGGCGCAGAGCCTGTGCCGTCCTGAGGAGATAGACTTCGTAAAGGATTCTTCGGAGAGGCCTTCGACCGCAGCTGAGACGAAGGCAAAGGCTTCAGTCGTCCTGAAATATCGATCCTCGTCGCATTGAAAGCTCCCGATCTGCTCTGCACCTCTTCCGAGACATGGTATGCCCCAGCTGCCACGGAGACAGACGCTTCTGGACGAGGGTCCGAGAGGTCAGACTCATCATATACATCCGTCATATGTCTTGCTATATCTACACCCACCCCGCGCTATGCACACAATCCTCGTCCCATAAGCTAAATCCATGCCACCTACATCTATCTCGTACTGTTCAATCCCATCCCAAACCACGGAGAACAAACAAACGCCATCGCTGAAACCGCAGACCCAAAGCCCTGTCGCTATCGCCCTCTCTCCGTATCAACATCTTCGTCTGCGCTCTCCACCGCCTCTTCATCATCGTGTTCATCCCAATCACCGCTCTCGAGTTCGGCTCCTCTGATCCCAAAACTCATAAGGAAGCCGAGAAAACTCACCCCACCAAAGATGCCAAACGCCATAGCCTCACCTTTGGGGTGAACATGCGTCGCGGCGCTGAACAGGCTCCCGCTGATAAAAGGGCCCACCGCGCGCCCAGCCGCGGAGAGAGTCTGAGCGAGACCGTTCAACGTGCCGAGAACAGCGTGTGAAGGGGCGCTGTTGGTGATGAGGAGGAGCGCGGAGGTGAGGCCGCCCACCGAGGCGACGGTCTTGATGATGAGGATTGCGCCTAATTCCACCCAGAGCCAGACTTTTCCCATCGTGGTCGCTTCACCTGAGCCGTCTGCGTTGTCTTTGTAGCCGACCCAGGGCATCAGGAGGAAAGCGATCACAAACCCCGCCATGCCCGCGCGGTACGTAGTTTTGTTGCCTATTTTCTCGCGCAGCTTGCCGAAGACGCCCACCTGGAAGATAATGGTTATTAGGCCGGCGAAGGCGAGTGAAGTTCCTATCTCCTCTGGGTTAAGTGAGCGCCCGGTGGGAGGTTTGGCCTCTGAGAAGATCGGGTAGAGCGAGTTGTAGGAGATATTGCTTAACTGGAAGATCAGGTAGGAGGAGAGGAGGAGTATCGTATCGCGGTTGAAGACGTCCTTGCGGTCGAGGTGATCGTGGCTCTCCTGCAAGTCCGAGGGCGCTTCGGAGTCCGTGTCGTCGTCTTCTTCTTCTTCCTCGATGGTGTCGTTATTAGGCACAGCGCGGTAGTGGTTCTCGTGTGAGCTCTTCCCAGTCCTGCGCACGTATGTGGGTGCGTGAGAGCTGGTGAACTGCCATATCCAGGAGAACAGGCTCTCGATGCGCTGCTTGAGTGGAGGTAGTTCCGAAGCTGTATCCAAGCTCTCCTTCAAGAAGAAGGATGTGAGGATGAAATCCACCACCAGCACGGCCGCCGAGAAGAGGTTTGGCAGGAGATACGGGTAAGGATTGGGGTGACCTTTCTTAAACGGGTGCTCTCTCAACACCAGCAAGCCTCCAACCAAGGGTCCAGTGATACCTCCAATGCCATAGATCACTGGCAAGTATGTGAAAGCACGGCTTTGGTTTGAGCGGTCCGTGATCTCCCCCAAGCACGTACTGATCACGCCCTGATTGCCATTGACCAGTCCCATCAACGCCTGTACCAGTATCGCCTGCCAGAGCGTCCTACAGAACCCGAATGCAATGAAGCACACCGCGGTAAACAGCGTCCCCGTCAACGCGATCGGCTTCCTCCCAATACGATCGCTCAACCATCCCCATAGGAAGTTGGTCGCAAATTGTGCCAAAGCAAAAGCAGAGGCTATCAAACCCACATACATGCCAATCCCGCCCTCATTGACCTCAGGAAACGAGCTCGCCATATCAGGGAGATATGGAGATATGCTGTTCAACGCCGTCTGCTCCGCCAATGCTATCACCGCTAGGATCGCCAACTGCCCTTTAGGTAGAGGTGTTTCATGATGTTGCTGCGAGGAGTACGATTCGGAGCGGGAGAGGTGCGGCGAGGGCGGATTGCCATTCGAATCCAGGCTTTTCATCGTCTTTGGCGGAGGGCGGCCAGCGTTTCGTGGTGGTGCTGTCGGAAAGGTCTGGTAGTGGTACGAGCCCGAGGCGCGGTGGTGGAGTTGTTGGAGGGCACTGGGACGGGTGGAGGACTGCGACGGCGACATTGTATCTTATTCTCGCCAATATCGCCCGTTCCTCGACCGGCTGTTTCGAGCTGCAGTAGCTTGGATGGGCGCGCGTGCGTGGGGATCGTCTATCGTCGTCGGCGGCGGCGCATCGGCGGAGCGGAGGTCTTGGCGGCGGTGTCGACGACGATGGGCTTGCCTTCTCTTCAATCACGACATGCTCTTGCCATGGATCTGTACACTTCTGGGACGTCGCTGCCTCCTCGTACGAGGCGAAAAACTCGCCTGGCCGCCGCACGCGCGCCAGCCAATCTCATGACGACATCACCGATAAAGTTTGAGCGAGGCTAGATCCGTCGGCGATACCCGCACAGCCAAAGAGATCGAGTGAATTGGTCAGACGAGCTTCTCTTCTTTCCATCTCTCCATCAATAACATCATCATTGAAGACTCACCTTCGCCAGTACAATAATGCCTTCGTGACATCGCAATTTGGGGAGATGCCGAGAGCTTCTCCCACATACCGGCTCCGACTTACCTCGAAGGACGAAGGACCTTCGAGTCAGCCTTTTCAGCAAGCCATCGCATCTTTTCGGCCCACGGTGAAGAACGATTTGTCTCACTGAGATCTCACGGCTCCCGGCTTCTGCATCTCTCGTTGCCACATGGCCGCGGCATGATGTGATTGGAGATGGTCCCTTGTCTTGCACCTCCACGACCATGAAGTCTGGCGTACCATCTGGCCTCTGACACTACATACCTGCAACAAGCCCGAATGCTCACCGCAAGATGACCTGAATGTGGATTGGCAACAGCGAATTTCGCACGAAAATCTGGACGTTTTGTCCCCACCGCGATGATCCAAATGATAGAAGTCTTTGGCATTCCATGTCCATCAAACATGTCGTTTCCTTCGCCAGAAGGTCTCGCCAAATCTGCGACACATCGTGCTTGATACACCGTGCATGATCGCAGGTACGTGTATACTTCTCTTCTCCTGAAGTCGGAAGTCCTCCGCCGCCAAGAACGATACCCAGGAGCAACATTCACGCTAGTGGATACCTCATCAAGCCTCCAACGAATCAGCTGACTCCGGCTCCAGAAACGTTGACAGCCGTTTGAGAAAATCCTTCTACCCCGTGGAGAACCTCGTGCCTGTGAGAAGAAGACGAGATCCTTGGATGTCATGGCGAGTTGCAAACGCTTGCTTCATGAAAAAGTCCAACAAACCAGTTGGCGAGAGTATCCAATGGTACATGCATTCTGCGTCGCTTCGCGACTCGCTGTGGCGCTCATTTCAGCTGCGCCTTCTCATGTCCAGGAGGTGGGATGGCGGTCGCCATAAATCTTATTCGAACGCGAACGGTTCTTTTGATGATTTGCGAGACCGGCTCTGGTGATCTTTCTGTCCCTCTTTTCTCCCCGCGAACGCTTTCTTCCTTCCTTTCCTCCTTCTCTTCCTTCATCATTGACCCAGCATGGGTTACAGCGACAAGGTGCGCTTCGCATCCTTGGAACGAACACCCTCTGGCAGATCGATGCCCAAACTACGACGTCGAGTCCCTCACAAACTTGTGTATCTCCTTGCATCCATCATTCTAATTTTCGTTTTCTACCTCGCACACAACACCTATCCTTCTCGATATGGCGCAGGCCGCCACAAACTGCCAATCACGCAACAAACAAGCTCCTTTCAATCCTCGCAGCCAGACGAACTTCCCTGTCGAAAGCTCCCCGGCGCCGACGACGTGGTAGTAATCCTCAAAACCGGCTCGACCGAACTCCGCGACAAACTCCCCATCCACCTCAACACCACCTTACAATGCTACCCCCACTACCTCATCTTCTCTGACTACGAAGAGACCTTCCGCAAAGAACACATCTACGACGCGCTCGAGTTCGTCAACAGCACCATAAAAACCACCCACCCCGACTTCGAACTTTGGCGACGATTACAAAAAGAAGGCCGCTCAGCCTTGAAACCATCCGAACTAAGCGGCCCGTTCAGCAGACCGCAAAAAGACGCTTTCGGAAAACCGTCGAATCCCGGGTGGAAGTTGGATAAGTGGAAGTTTCTGCCTATGGTGAATTGCACGTTGCAGGAGTATTCGGATAAGAAATGGTACGTCTTCGTCGAGACGGATACGTATATCATGTGGCAGACTCTTCTCAATTACCTCTCCGCGCTGGACGAGAAGAAGGCGTATTACATCGGCGGACAGATCTGGATCGCGGATATTCAGTTCGCACATGGTGGGACGGGGTTTGCGGTGTCCAGACCTGCGATGGAGAGGGTTGTGGATATGTTCCAGGAGCACCAGTTTGACTGGGAGAGGTTTACAGGGGAGCACTGGGCGGGCGATTGCGTTTTGGGAAAAGCTTTCAAGGAGTCCGGAACTAATTTGACGGAGGCGTGGCCGATTTGGCAAGGGGACGATGTGGGGAAGATGGACTGGGCGAGGAGGGAACGAGAGTATCGGCTTTGGTGTATGCCGAGTGTGAGTTTTCATCATCTTGCTCCAAATGTGGTCGAGGAGCTGTGGGGCTTTGAGCAGGGGTGGATGGAGAGGAAGGATGCGAAGAAGTATCTCAGGCATAGGGATGTGTTTTATGGGTATGTCTTGCCGAGGATGAAGAAGGCTAAGAGTGATTGGTATAATCACGCAGATGAGGATAAAGGACCTACGCCGACGTTGGAAGCTTGTAAGGCCATTTGCGAGAAGGATGGAGGGTGTTTGCAATACGCGTTGAGTCCCGACTTTCGATGTTTGACGACGGCGAAGGCGAATCTGGGAGACTACTCGAGAGGATTTGAGAGCGGGTGGATAGTGAGCAGGGTTAAGAAGTGGGCAGACAAGATGGAGGCTTGTCCAAAGGGTGATCACTGGATAACATGAAGCGATTCTTCCACTCACTCCACCATATTCCTGGCCTGAAATCCGCAAATCCTCCTTGCAGAGGGCACGAATCATCCCTTCACCCTCTCCTCAAACATCCTCACCGCCTCGTCCCGACTCTTCGCATTCTCGAATAACATGATATGGTCCCAACGATTCGTCATGTTACCCTTCATGTTATCGAGATCGAGAGGCCCGGGGCCAAGGCAGAGCATTCCCATTGCCCTACTCGAATCGACGATTTCCTGGGTCCGTGGAAGGCGGACTTCGTTGTACACTTGAAGAGCTGTTGCCGCTTCCTTGCGATTCTTGGATTTCGAGAGGAGTGTTGAGAGGATCAGGGCATCTTCGATCGACATGCCGCCGCCGGATGCTTGCCTGTAGACGGACTTTCAACATTAGCAGGCCAAATTCGTGGAATTTCGACTTACCATGGCGTGGTTCCATGCGCTGCATCTCCCATAACTCCCACGGTCCCCTTCACATACGTCCTCGCATGCGGATGCTCCCAAAAATAAATCCCCTTCGGTTCCTTCTCCTCACCTAGGAACTCAGCCAAAGCATCCTGAAACCTCTCCGGCCAATTCGCAAACTTCTTCTTCTCAACCTCAATATCCACCGGCTTCATCCAGTCTTGCCCACCCACACTCTCCGGATCCCACACACAAGCCGCGAACTGCACCAATTTGCCACCCTGGGAGATGTTGTGCATAATACAAGTCCCATCACCGGCCAACCAAGCAATCTCACGATGATTCTCCTTCGCAATCCACTCCTCCCCCAACAGCTCGCGCGCTCGCTCATAAGGCCTCATCAACCAAAGCGTATACCAACCCGCACACCGTGGATTCACGGCAGGATCCCGCTCACCAAGAACATACTTCCTAACAAAACTCCTAATCCCATCAGCGCCAATAAGCACATCACAAACATGCTCCGTCCCATCTGCAAACTTCAACACAATCTCCCCGTCCTCACCTTGAGCCTGCAAAATTTCCTTCAATTGCTTTCCAGCATGCATCCTCTCACTCGGCACACCCTCAAGCAGAGCCTTCAAAAAATCCGCTCGTTGGGTAATACTCTCCACCCGATCCATTCTACTCGTATCAATCCGATCAATCTCCATCCCAGCATCCGGACCCGTGGCGACCATGAACCAAGTCCCGTTCGACGGGACAGCGCCGGAGCGGTGGAGGGCGCCTATGGCTGAGGGACCGATGAGTTCGAGGGCTTCTTGGGCCTGGCGAGCGATGCCGATGGCGAGGCCGGCTTCGCGGAAGGCTGGGGCTGCTTCGAAGATGTGCGCGTCGAGGTTGGGGTGTTGGGTCAGGGCGTGCATGAGGCAGGCGCCTGCGACGCCGCCGCCGGAGATGGCGATTCTGAGGGGTTTTGTTTCTGCCATGGGTTTTGCTCTTGGATGACAAAGTGTATTGGAAAGAAGTGAGATGAAAGTTGAAGCTCGAGCTGCCTCAAGCGGCGTAGAAAGTTGACATCAGTGAATCCTACCGCATGAAATGATTGAACCGGCAGTCAATGCGAGTCAGCCCTTAACGGACTTCGACTTGCCTGTCTATACGGATGTCACGATAATCCGCGCATCCGCCGTGAGCTTCTCAATTGACAGAAGCACAATTCGTGCCAGACCGGGCTCTTTTCGCCGTTACTGGGGACGACACCATTGTGAGGCCTTCACTTGGTCGACGGGCCGCTGCAGCCTTCGCGATAGAAAGTTGACACTCTCGCTGCGCGTTGTAATGGCCTGCCCGGGAGGAAACAGATGGACAGATGGACCTCCTGTGTGCTGTGGATGGAGAGGAAGAACTTGGGAAGTTGGACCCGCGGGGGAGAAAGAGCCACCGCAGCCTCATTGGGTGATGACAGCGGACGCTAGCGGATGGCTGCAGAATCGAAACAAAAACACAAGGGCAGAAGCCGGGGTCCTTCTCCAGTGCACCTTCCCTCCATCAGCAACATCCAAGTCATCGCCAACTCCTCGCACAATCGACAAGATATTACATCTGCGACAAAATCCTCGGCCTCCGACCTCATCGCCGTCGCGAAGTGATGATAATCTCAGTCCTCCAGTCCATCAACGAAGCATTCCCCGCCCAGCAGCTCTCTCCGAACCATCAACATCTTCTCGGGCCACCATTCACCGTCCTCGTCTTTTGATGAACCCATCTGGTTGAATCGAGAAACTGCTCGTTCGAGCTCCCACTCTCCAATTCCATCAATCCACCACACGCCATCAAGCAACGTCACCAGCACGAGCCAGTGAGCGAAGATGTCCAGCGCCAGTCGAGCTGCCGGGGTGGCGTGCACGTCTTGCCATGAATCTTCCTCCAGTGAGCATTGAACCAGATCGAGGAACCCAAGCGGTACTCGGTTCAGAAACGACATGACGATTCGACGAAGCTGCTTTTGCGGGACCGCAGATGTCACCTGAGCGACGTACGTCCGCAGCCAAGGAGACACAGCAAAAAGTCCACTCTGCGGCGGCAAGGCCCCGATTCGATCTTCAACCGATCTTCGATTGCGACCACATGTGGCGACAATGATGTGGACAATGTTCTGCAATGCCTCGAAAGCCTGGCAACATGATTGAGGTGGCTGGACTGCGACCTCCCAAGTCCTGTCTTCACCATGGTTGGCAATGGCGTCTTGCAGCCTCTGACGAAGACTTGCTAAAGCGTTCTTCGCTGTTGCCGCGATTATCGGTTGAATGAGACATCTGGTCTGCGCCGTAGGCCCGTCTTCAAGCTCTCTTGAAGGGCTATTCGAACGGATAGCAGGCCAATCGCACTTCCGAGATCTCACAGGCGGCTCGTCGCCAACAGAATCGCAGCCAGTGTCTGTACGGCAATTCAAGAGACCTCTGTATGCCAGGTCGGCAGCACGAATCAGGGACATCCATTGCATAGGCGTCGGCGGGAAGCGTCCAGCCAACTCTTCATGTGACGATCGAGCGATCCGGACCCAGAGGCTGTGGCTTGCAGCTCCATACAACACCATGATGGTGGCATTGGCGAGGACATTGTCGTACTCTGCCTCGATCGAACTCAGTTCTTGCGTCTTATGCAGCGATGAGGAGTAATGATGATTCGCCAGGGCGAGCAGATCATCTAACTGCTTCCACTCCCGACGACTGATCTCCGGCATGTTCAAGATCTCATGACATCGGCATACTGCCGCAAGAGCGAGCACCGTGTCCATGAGCGGTGCACTCCCAAAAGCCAGACTGGGAATGCCGACCTGCAGGGCAAAGACGTCCACCTCATCGACCGGGATAATGTGGCTGGTGTGGGTCAAATACCGGGCCAGCAGATCTAGCTCGATTGCTGCGAGCGTATCCGCTAAGCTTGTGCCATCAGTGCATACTTCACCCAGACACGGAGGAAGGCCAGCAGCCAGGATCGTCGACGCTTTGGACCATGCCGCTCCTCGGAGTAAAGCAGGTTCTGGACGATACTGAGACCTGATCAAGGAAGCGCACTGCTGCCGCGATCCTGCGTCATATCTACAAGCGGTCTTCCGCTTGCGGCAGCGCAAACAGGATGGCCGAGCCTCGTCACACTTGGTATCGTCTCAGCCGAACCGCTCAGATCCAATCACTTTGCTCAAGCTCACCTTTCTGCGTTGTTGCTTACACGACAAGCATCCATTCCTCGACTTGGTGTGAGATTTTCGAGGCCTGAAAACTGGAGATTCGCAATCGCTGTCCAAGGCCGCCATTTCGATTTAGCTGGTCATGGTCTCTTCCTGCTGGACTATCGTCATGATATATCCCTTGGGACGACTACATCGTTGCGGCTGAGATGACTGCGCGTGCCAAGCCAGGCAGTGTTCAGCTCTGTCGCCAGTGGCTGCTGCAGGTGCGTACTCGCTTGCTAGCGCAGCCTGATGGGTCAATTCCAAATGCTCGCGGTGCACAGTATCTGCAGCGGCATAAGTACCACTGGAGAGCCCTAACAGACGATGTGAAATTCCGGAGCCTTCAAGACTCTGAGCGCGGAACGAGTTTGAGGTCACATCGCTCTCGCTCTTGGATGACTCGACTCGGTGCCGACTACTCATGCCCGATTAGTAAACACACCACTGACGTCCCTGCTACGGATACATTTTGGGAAAGTCGACCTGCATCGGAGCAAAACTTCTCGTGCGACCATAAGGCTTGCTCCGCACTCCGCGGCCTGCGGACAGCCACTAACATCCAGAGCGGCCGCTGGAGTCTTGCAAATCTCCATTGAGTCTCAATCACATGCACGTGCTAAGCTTTCTAACAAGCATCACAAGAACACTAAATGGCGGCATCTCCAACTCTCCAAGGATCCGGCGGGTGAATTCCGGTCCGCCAGCATCGATGTTGCAGTGGCGCGAGTAATCAACAACGGAGACTTCGAAATGTAAAGAGCCAATGGACTCCTCCGCCACAGTGAGTGCATTTTTCAAATCTTTGCCTTAATATCCAGCCAACAGAGGATCGAAATTTTCTCAACTTCACGATTTCTCGTTCAGAATGGGCGACACTGTCAACGTCGACTACTTGGTCATCGGCGCCGGTGCCATGGGCATGGCCTTCGTGGACACAATGCTGACCGACAGCAAAGCATCTATCGCCATTGTTGACCGCTACGCGCGCCCAGGCGGCCATTGGACGATTGCATATCCCTACGTACGGCTCCACCAGCCTTCGTCGTTCTATGGGGTCAACTCGAAAGATCTGGGCGAAGGCCAGATTGATCAAGTCGGCTGGAACAAAGGCCTTGCCGAGCTTGCATCCGGTCAAGAACTCTGCGCTTACTATGAGAATGTCATGAATCATACCTTTCTCCCCTCGGGCCGGGTGAAGTACTTCACCAAGCACGAGTACACTGGAGACGGCCAGTTTCGATCGATCCTCACGAATAAGGTCTTTCGGGTTGGCGAGAGCACGAAGATCGTGGATGCCACGTACATGAAAGTTCAAGTGCCAGCCATGGCGCCGCCGAAGTACAAAGTGGACAGTGACGTCTCCTTGATTACGCCGAATCTCCTGCCCAGCATCAGCCGGCCATACAACTCCTACACCGTAGTGGGCGCAGGCAAAACCGGCATCGATGCCTGTCTATGGATGTTGGCAAATGGCATCGACCCCAGATCTATATCTTGGATGACGCCCCGAGACTCATGGTACTGGGAAAGAGGCATGCTGCAGCCAAAGTCTCAAACATCGAAGGAGACGGCCGAGGCAGGGGCCAAGAGATTCGCCCCTTTGATGGAGGCCAAATCCATCGAGGAGTACTACCTCCTGCAGGAAGCGCAAGGGTCTTTGACGAGGCTGGATACTGGAGTATGGCCAACGATGTGGCGGTGCGCAACCATCTCCTCTGCGGAGCTCGAACAGATTCGCAAGGTTGGGACTATCATTCGCCGAGGAAGAGTTGTGCACATTAAGAAAGACGAGGTGATCGTGGAGCAAGGCACATACACACCGAAGCCGGATACGCTCTACATCGACTGCACAGCCGACGGACTGGCAAGGCTTCCCACAGTGCCAATCTTCCAGCGCAGAAACATTACACTCCAATCCGTCCGCTTCTGCCAACAGGTCTTTAGCGCAGCCTTCATTGCTCACGTTGAGGCCACCTACGACAACGACGAGATCAAGAACTCGCTGACGACTGTCGTGCCGCATCCCGACGACTGGAAGGACTATCTGACCGTGAGTCTGGACACCTTCAAGAACGAAATCGCCTGGGCTTCCAAGCCCAAGACGAGAGACTGGCTAACCCAGGCTCGCTTGAATTGGATTGGCAAGACCTTGATGCCGCCGCCGGAGGATGAGTCGAAGGCGGAGGAGTACTACGAGGCAATGCAAGGACGATTACGAGCCCTCTGTTGGAAGCTGGAGACGCTCATTGCTCAAGGTCCCGAACCAAGAGGTACTCACAACGCGACTGGTCACGACTGATGCGATTTGAAGACTTGCTCTTTTTGCTCATGCGAAGACTCCTATGTCGTGTCTTAGCGATCTTGTATCGATCTTTTCAACATTCAAACACTTCTCCAGGTGTGCACTACAGAAAATTGCTTCTCGACCCTTCCGGTGTGGCGAGTAGGTAGTCATAACACAGCGGACAAGAAGGGTATTATACGAGACAACAGCGCAGTTCATCATCGAAACCGAGCCTGGCGACCTTACCTTCTCTTGTGATGCCGTCGTCCTGGGGAGTCTTCGCTAGGCATGAGTCACGGGCCTCCAGGCTCCACAGCTGCTAGACCCAGTTGATTTTGTTGCCTGAGCTGTCTTCCCATGCCAAGAAAACGCAACGCAGGCCGAGCCACCAGACTTCAATCTGATGCCATGTACTCTGCAGTTTTCATGGAGACTGAGCATGCTGTGCCGCAATGTAAAAAGGCCCAGACTGTTCTTCTCGGCACCCAGACCACCAGGTCCGGCTTTGGCGAAGGGGCAGCGCATGACAGAGCAATCGGTAAGCAGCTACCTTCCTGATAGAGCTGCGCCATATATGAGACTACTTGGCGCCCAGCAGGCAAGTTGTATCGGGCCCGGACTGGGCATGTTGCACTTGCAACATATGTTCTCGTGGTCTTGTCCAAATGTGTCAGTGCAGCCTACACACTCGGTGGTTCTGGGAGTCCACAAACAGCAATGGCTCCAGAACCGTTTGATAAAACCACGAATGAAACTCCTGACCGACTGCCAGGCCGAGGCGAGATCAATATTTTCTACACGTATGAGCCGCTGCCTCGTCAAAAGAAAGTGAATCTTAATCGTCTTCCACAGGGGCATGCCGGCCTATCATCCACTAGCGATTGCGCAAGGCTGGGATCCGGCCAAAGTTGATCAAGGCATCATTGCGGAAGTCAAAGAGCTTCTGAGAGCTGGATACAACGTCTTGGGTGACTAGAGACTCTGCACACGAGACCACGTCGTTCAAAGCTAACGATTTGGCTGTCTGCAGTTGTAGCAGCTGGTCCAGAGATTCCAATGGAAAAGATTGGCGAGAGAATGAACGCAGTCGGAGTGCCTTGGCATATCACCGGCATAGGGATGGGTATTCGGGCTGCACAAGACGAGAAGGTGATTGGCCTGTTCGAGGGTGAGCTATTATAAAGATACAGCGCTGAGATGACTGTTGACGGTTTTCTTGAAGACCTCCTCAACCTTTTCCGAAGCGCAGCCCCAGATGCCCGTCAAGTGTTCAACAATGGACCAGCTACGGTTGTCTGGTCTGTACAGAAGCGAGTTCCACTGGCAGAGGACCCTCAGAAAACACCGGGCAAGCTTTTGGTTCGTCACCCTGTCAGCTTGTCCTCGATATCATGGCTGACAAACTTCCCAGGGATACGAATGTCTCTTCGACGGATTCAAAGGCGAGCCTTTAGAATGGGAGCAGGCTAAGTAAGCTAAATGGTGGCAACATAGCGAGTTAACACTCGTACTCAGGTCATTATGAGCTCTTCTATGTCTTGAAATTCTCTACGCAAAGGCTTCTAATAGGTCATGATGGGAAGATACCCTTGGAATGAAGCCTTGTGATGCCTCAGGCCACATTTGCCGATCGCTATCATTCGGGTAAAATCGGGGCTGAAGACAACGAGGGCCAGCATAATGATCAACACCATCACTTTCGTCACCACAACCAGAGCCTATCTCCACTCCAGCTCGACAACGAGTTCAAAATGCCAAGATATTTGACAGCAACATCCCTGATCGTGGCCATAACAGGCAACAAGACCTTCGAAGGCACCTTTCTTCATGGAGAGCACCTTGTGGGCGCTAAACGCCAATGAGGTGCTCATCGCAGCGAGAAACATGGCACAGGCCTACAACGACCACGACTGGCCCCGACTCTCCTCTTTCCTCGCACCATCATACGTCCATCACTGGATCCACCGACCAGGCGAGCCTATGACTAAGGAAGAATATCTCGCCCGCACTCGAGAGCACTGCAAACGGAGTCCCCGATTCCAGATTCAGCTCATGGACCAAACTATCATGCTGCCTGATGAAGACGAAGACACCTGGGTCGCGAGTGTACAGCAGAACTGTCGCCAGGTGGGAAACGACAAGCTTGGAAATGTTGCTAGGGACTGTTTCTATGTCTTGAAATTTCGTCACATGCATGACACCTGGAAATGCGTGAGCTCTCGGGCTGCGATTGGATGTCAATACCTCCCATGAGTACTCGCACTGGGCGACGACGAGGTCATAGTTGCGGATGTGGATCGATACCGAGAGCGTTCCCAGCCACGATGCGTTCACCTCTGCCACTCGGTCGGTGTTCAGGGAGTTGGGGACGGGACTGAGGACTGGAGACCCACGCGGGAGAGAAGAATGTTGCACAGCTCAAGGCACTTGAAGCGAGGCGCGTGAGTGAAGTTGACTGGGTAAGCGAGTTGGGTTCGTTCAGGGCTCCTAAAGCAAGACTCCGCCCAAATTGTGAAAATAGCATGCAATTCGAATGACTGCTTAGAGATAGTCTTTGACTTGCTCCTCATTCCATTTCCAAAACTCCTGAGCGTTTCCATTTCCTCCATTCTCCTTTGACTTAGCAGCAATTGGCAGATCGGCTCGCAGTGGAACGACACGACCCCAAGGAATGACTGCGGAATCAATGTTAGCTGCGATCAAGAAAGCATGCAAGATTCCCTTACTCCATTCAGATTGCCAGTCATATTTACTCACTTCGGGAGCAAACCCAGCGAACAGCTCCGTGTACACACCACAGATCACTGGATAGCACAAGGCTGCGGCTACAGTATGGATCAGACAGCTTTGATTCCTAGCCAAATTGGTCTTCAGATTCCCCGGATTTACAGCCACGCTGATGATTCCATCTGCTTCATGTCTCCGAGCGAACTCGACAGCGAGCAGCCAATCGCCAGCCTTGCTGATACCGTAGCGGTCGACGCCTGACTTTGGGATATGATAATCGAGATTGCTCATGTCGATGCCTTTCTCTTTCGGAGCGGCAATAATCAGTCCGTACGAAGAGATCCACACAACGCGTACCGAGCCGGGCGGTTCCTTCTTTGCTGTTGCTTGCAGGACAGGAGTCAAAAGCTTGGTAAATAGAAATGGGCCCACGCAGTTGACGCCAAGTGCAAGCTCATGTCCATGAATAGTCCGCTTCGGTGGTTTGACCTCACCTGGAAAGACAGCAGCGTTGTTGTAAAGAACATCGAGCCTTGACTCATTCTCAAGGAAGGTCTCGGCGGCTGCCTTGGTCTTGTTCAGGTTCGAGAGGTCAAGGAGCAGTGGAACCAGAGCGCCTTCGGAGTCTCCTGTGGCAGTCTTGATGTGTTCGATTGCTTTGGTCGCTTTGTCTTCCGATCTGCATGCTACGTAGACCTTTGCATTCTTGGAATAGAGCACTCGAGCTAGCTCCAATCCCAGGCCAGAGTTCGCTCCTGTGACGATGTAGACTTTGCCCTGGAGGTTAGCGGGAACGTCTTCGTCCGTGAAGGTCGGCTTTGGTGGGAAGAACTGTGTCCACGTGCTCGGTGGCGATGCTGGCATGTTGACGTGAAGCGATAGTAGACGTAGAGTGCTGGCGGAGTCGACAAGAGCTTGGCTGATACTTGCATCAAAGATAGTGTCTTGTACTTCGCACTTTCGCGGCTGAACTTCCAGCAAGAGATGCGAGACTCAAGCTGATGTTCATTGGAGCTGAAGACATGGTTGACAATCCTTTTAGATACCCCTCCTCCGTAAACGAGTACTCGTACAGCTTCCCAGAACGGGATGGCGGAACAATCCTTGAACAAGTCAGATGAAGGTGGGGATGAGTGGTCAGAGAAAAGGTACGTTACGTCAACGAATGTGTGGTAGAACCATCAAATAAAATTCCTGCACTGCCGAATCTCAACAAATGCAGTTGATCTGCCCTTTCGGTTGGGCGGATTAGTCTTCATGATTGTGATTGAAGCCACTCGTCTACCAACCCTTTGTAATCCGCCAGGCCATACGGTTCAAACCACTCTTTCCACATCGTCGGCTTTCTATTAGTTCGTAGCCCAATGTCCTGCAGCAACAAATCCATGTAAGGCAAGCAGTCGAAGACGAACTCTCCATACCGCTCCCCAACCCCTCCAGCGATCTTCGGATGTCGAATGCGTTCGTACTCCGTGAGCAGCATAGTATGACTGCGTATCTTTTCAAGATTGAGCTGTCCAGTACGCAGATGGTCTATATTGCCGTCAAAGAAAGCTGTGATCCAGAGTGCCTGAATCTGAGCAGCCGCTACAAAGTGCAAAGGATTGTCTGCTGCAAAGAACGCCAGATTTCTTGATCTGAGAAAGCGTTCGTCTGGAGGAATCATGTATCGATGTAGCCGGCAAGTAGCACCGTCCATAATACCAGATGTCCTTTCTATCCCTTCGGTCAGGCTGCGAGGCTGGTTCTTCAAAAATGGCCGACGGTTGAAGATGAGTGATCGAGCATCTTTCGCCATGCGTTCTTCATCGTCAGGCCCCTTTGGAAGGGACGTCAGGCCAAGGTCCAGATCATTAGGATGAAATCCGATCGATGGGACTGACTGCCAGCCTGTACAACATATAAATGTATCCACATCGTCGACAACGCCATCGGTCATCTCCACGGACGTCGACGACAGCGAGACAACATCGCCATGATGTACTACAATGCGGCCCTCACGAACAAGTTGATGCCAATCAGTAGCATAGTTTAGTGTTCCCAAAGAAGTACCCATCCAGTATGTCGACGTCCATGGCTCAAGCATCTTTGTTCGCTCATTCGTGTTCAATCGTTCAACGTACTTGGTGGTGATGTGATCCCAGAGAGCCCCTGTGATCTTCAACCCTAAGCTCCAGCGATGAAGAAACTCACGTATCCACGAGGTCTTCCTCTCAAACGGCCAAGGATCAAACAGAGTAAAGAATCGAGTTGCCGTCAGCACAGGCAAGGCTGTTACACGCCCGAAGAGCGACATCAAGCTTGGCCATTGGAAGCTCGGGCCTCCCCCTAAAGGTCTGAGCACCATGTGAGCAACGCCACCGTTTTGAGCGACTTGGTAGCAGACGTCGTAGGCAGATTTATTGCCACCGAGAACAATAACGTTTCTTGCCTGAGATAGTTCTTGAGCGCGGGCTTTGAGCTGTTTGGCGTGTATGATCAGGCCCCTGAATTCTTTCTCCCCTGGAAGAGATGGCATGTAAGGCTCGCTGGCCAAGCCGGTTGCGACGACAAGTCTTCGTGCGAGGACAGACTCCTGCAATTGCTGATCTTTCGAAGAGGAAAATCTTACCTCCCAGAGGTCGTCATCTCTCAGTTTTGCCGATACCACTTTCGAGCCCAGACGCAAGAACTGCTCGATGTCAAAGAACCTCGCAGCCTCGCATAGATACCGATGGACTCCCATGCCTGGGATTGGCTCGAAGGGCTTACAGCCTGCCATCTCTGGGCTCATCGGTAAGTCGCTAAATTCGTAGGTTCCAAGTGGCTGCAAAAAGGTTTAGCATCGCTGGCCTGACGGTACAGAAAGACCTACATTGTTCGTACGAAGCCCATCATACACCCTTTCTTCCGCCCACACACCACCAACAGTCTCCGCTTCGTCCAGTATTAGCAGCTCAGCATCTGCATGAACCTGATGGTATGTCTTTGCCATAGTAAGACCTCGCCATCCTGCCCCGACGATAACAAGATCCTTCATGTCCATCTGGAGGGATTGTGAAGCTTTTGGAATCAAATTTTTCACATTGTGAGCAATGTCTGATCGAACATAATATCTGAAGAGAAGGATTCGATCTGGATGTCTTCGGATCTCATGTCAATCCTGAAGGATGATGTTCGGGAGGATTATGCGAGACCACAACCAATCGCAACAGGTACCGTCATTGATGATTACGATGAGTACATCTCATAGAACGATGACTAAACAAGATCAAGCTTCTACAATGTGAGGAATCTGGCGTCAGTCTTTATGCATGTCAGTCAGTATGAACTTCGTTCAAAGCCATTCTGAGCGGCACTGTTGATACTCTCGGTAGTGAGAGAGATCTGTAGCAGCTCGGCTGGCAAAGCATTGCCGCAGACTCTTGTGCTCCGTTCGTCTTCTGGGCACTGATAGTAGGGTCCCGAGCAAAGAACGGTGATTGCATTCCTGGGACTATGCTTGCCACTCGCCAGTGAATGACCTGCTCATATAGCAGTGGCTGCATTCGATCAACTTTTAATCCTTTTAATCGAACCAGGGTTCAAAATACGTGCAAATATCCATCCGTCAATTAGACTCAGCGCTGAGCATCAGATCTGCAGAGATGGCAAGATCAGGCACTCACAGTCGGTGAACAAGCAACAAGCGAACGAAGCCTATCTTGACCCAATGAAGAAGGAGCAGAAAAGCCAAAAGACCCTGCATGTGACGCAAGAAGCCACACTGATAAGCTTCTGCTGAACGCTCTCTTCTTTGGTACTCTATAGGAAAGTCTAAACGCTATCCACAAGCGTCGGGTATCTCTCTCGCTTTTCACAACCATTCGCTCTCAAGAAAAACCGAGGCCCTGCCTTGGCACACACACATTCTCTCACTCAAAACTCCGCCTGCAATTCCAGCGCCTGCTTGTGTATTCTTTCTCGCTTCCTTGCAGCCTTGTTGGCGAAGAACAACTCCCGCTTGGCGAATCGTTCCTTGCCCATGGCCACTTCAGCGTTCGTTGCTTCCCGCTTCACGAATGTGTCAATGTCCATGGGACTGTTGCGGACTCTCAGGGCATAGGCTACGATGGCGTACTTTTCGGATGCTTCCTCCGCGGCCTCTTCGGCCTCTCGCTTGAGTTTGTTGGCGATGAATTGGGCGTTGGTGTATTCCTCCTCCGCACGCTTGATTTCGTCCTCGGAGGCACCTACATCTCGTCGTTTGAGAGCATCGATGTATTTGCCGTGGAATTCGTTGGCAGCCTCTGCATGTTGAGATGCTTCACGCTTTAGTTTCATGGCCTCACGGGCCTTACTATCGGCGTTTTTGTGCTCGGTTTTCCAGAAGTCGTCGTCCTCTGCGGAAGCGCCACGCACATAGAGTGATCTCTTGGAGAGGGCAATGGCATGAACGGCGTCGTCTCCTGCATCGATGGCGTCTCGCTTCCACTTGTGGGCGGTTTCAGTCGTTTCTTGGGTCACTTTCTCTCCCTTGGAGATGAACTTGGCTACATCCTCTTCGGTCCGGCCGATGAATGTTCGGAAGGTCTTTTCAAAGGCTTCCGCGATTGGTGCACGCTCAGCGACATCTGTCGATATGATTAGATCGTGTGCTTAGGAAGTGTGGCATGGCTAGCTCACCACCACGCTCAACGTTCTGAGCCGGAGCAGCAGCCACTGCCGCTGCAAGCAGCACGGAGCTAATAAAGTACTTCATATTTTTGAAAAGGAAGTGGGATCTGAGACGACCAGGCGTCTTGAAGGAGAGATTGACCTCGAAGGAATGCGAGTTGCAATTCAAGTGTCCTGGTTGCAAGGGATGAGGAGAGTGTTATACTTGACGATCATCCCTCTGACAAGGAGACTTTGGCCGATGCGATGTTATGTGGATAACAAGCGAGCATGTGAGGGTGACTGCTGCTGATCTCTTTGACCTTTGTCGACTAGGTGCTGCGCTTAATTGGTCGGCCTTGGGGAGTGTTTCGAGTTTACCAGAGCTCTTTCCCGAGACAGAAAGGCCGACTGATCAGCATTTGCCTCGTGTCACGTTGCTCATGGATCATTTGGCGTGGTGGTACAGCGTGTTTATTCCATGCGAACTTCTAGGCTTCACATCGTAGTGATTCCGGTCATTGTGGTCTTGCCGGGACTCTCTATCGAGGGCCTTCGCTTCTTCCTTCTCTCACACCGACACAAGCATTGAGGCTCCTGTTCGGAGACCGGATGGCGTACGCCCAGTGGCGGAGAAGGCGTTCGGACATGACGCCAGCCTGTCGGCAACGAGACGCCTTATCGCGTAGAAGAGAGGGGAGAAATGCGGAGGCCCCAGGACGCCGTTATCCACGAACGTGACGCCAGGCGAGCAAGCGTAGCGACGAGTTGGAGCAGGGTTTATCTAACGAACACCGAGCTGGGGTGGCATCTGCCGATGTGAGGTGATGTTGGAAGTTGAGCCTCGGTGCAAAATAATTTCAGGGTCGCTGAAAGGCGTGTCGTCTGGTCTGAGTTTGGGTCGGCTTGGTGATCGGTTCGTCGATCACGCCAAGCTCCCGCTGATCGTCGGTGAATGTCGGGTGCACTTGCTGTCTCGTGCTGGTCATGTGAAAGAACCACTTGGCTCTTATCTTTGTGTCTTACTTACATGAAGCCACCGACATCAATCCTCAACGACCTTGCATCTGCTGCTTGATATCCTTCATGCAACCGAGTGATCTGTTCAACACAACTGGGATGGCCACCATGCCAGAATCTCGACAAGCTGCTGGATGAACAGGTGTTTGATGAGGTAGCATTCGAGGTATCTCGCCCTGCAGGAAGCTCCTTCGCCTCAGAAAGAACTTTCGACGGATCAACAAGCATTTCTGTCACGAGGGTCTACTGCTCCTGCGAGAACTCAGACGACACTTTCCATTAACCTCATCAACCTTTGGAGCCATCCAAGTCCCTTTCATGCACATAGCTATGTTCTCGAGCCACACGAAAACGACTGACCTTCCCAGCAATTACCACCTGCCTCTTCTCGACTAGGACAGCACGCTCCTGAGCAAAAGCTCACCCATCAAGCTCAACGTTCCCTTCCTTCAAAAATGCCTCAAAGGTGGTCAGCTCGCCAAACTCGCCGAACCTCATCGTCTTCGTGTCCGAGCCAAAACAGCCAAATTCATACATATACCCTCCAGACTGGGCCCAATCCTCCGCCACAGCTTCAGGCAGCGGAGCCAGAAACTCCTCATGTGAGATTTGGACGTATTTCACAACCTTTCCATTCGCCTTTCCGATCATGGCGGCAGCCTCATCGAGACTCCTCAACTCTGCAGCGACGTACCTCGTCCGACCACGGAACCTGTCGAAGTCTTTGACGATCTGTGTGACGACTTGACCGATGTCCGTGGCATCGATGAGAGGCAGGACTGTGGATGAGAGCATGCTGGTCTTGATCGCAAAGGTACCATTCCCAACAGACTGGGGTCGCATGACAGTCGTGAAGTTCTACATGAAAGCTCTCAACGCTACGAACGAGCTCGCAATAGGGAGTTGACGAATGTATTGCTCGACGTCGTATTTGGCGTCGAAGTGCACCACTTTCGTCAACACCCCCTTGGTGATGTTCTTGACGGAGGGTTAAGTGCTGAAAATGATCTTCTTCACGCCGCACTCGACGGCTGCGTCTGCTGCGCTCTTTGCTTGTTGGAATTCCTTGGAGTAGAAGTCTTCGGCTAGAGTGTTGGCTGTGATGAGAAAGACTCCGGCTGCCCCTTGCAAGGTTCTGGTGACGGAAGCCTTGTCGTCGAGATCTGCTTGGACAACCTCGCATCCCAAATCTTTGAGAGCCGCAGCTGTTGGACTTGATAGGTTCCTAACAGCAGCACGGATCGAGATTTTCTTCGATACAGTGGCATCCTGGAGTAAAGCTCGTGCTACAGCACCGCCCTGTTGGCCAGTGGCCCCAAACACAACCCAAATGTTGCTCATGTTGATATTGACTGGTATAGGATCGGAAGTGACAACACAACGACTCTTAGTGCTTTTATGCATTCGTTCGTTTGACGATGAGCGTATCCATCGTATTATGCCGCCTCCATGCTAGTGTGTGATTTCAAAGACCTATTCACAACAGCAGTACAAGTCTTGTGCAGCCTGGATACACGACCGAGAGTATCCTAAGACAGCCAAGTGTGCGAGCATGATTAGTAAAAGACGAGAGCTCTTCAACAAGGCTGAGGCTCGAGCATACGGCGAACGGACACCTTTGGAGACACCCCGGCCGCTCCTTTGGAACACGATGGCATCGTTCCACGACGAAGCATGAACAGCGGTCTTCAAACCCTCGCTCTCCTCCACGCGCCCGCTCATCCTTTCTAACGGCTTGCAATGCCTGAGGACGAACAGCGTGGTTGCCAAACACGACCACAGCCGCGTCCAGCCCCGGCCAAGCCGGCTCGCAACCGCGGAACGACCTTGTAGCTCTATAGGCTTCGTCCCTAAAGGCATGTATCGACACTATACTGAAAGGAGGATTCAGCACGTGGTGACAATGGCCTATAATCCTATCAAGCTCCGCGGGATATGTCCTCACGTTGCTTCTTTTCGATCGACGAGAGTCCTTAAAGGTATGTATCGACATTATGCTCAGAGTAAACGGCTAGTGATCGCTTGCAGGATGGAGTGAGATTTGTTATTGCGGAGAAGAGAAGCGCAGTCCATACCTTGGACAAGCACGTATAAGATGAGCACAATGTCTTTGAGGACGTCTTGTTATGCTTGAAAGTCTTAAGTGTCTTTCTCTCATCCTCACCAGCTCCACTACTTTACCTTCTCACATCTTCACTTCGGCAACGGTAAAGATGATCCGGAACCCGCTCAACGTCCTCGTCCTCGCGGCGCTAGCGCACGCCCAAGACCCAACATCAACCGAAGGCTACGTGCCGGCCTACCTCACGTCAACCATCCCAGCCGGCGCCGTGAGCAGCTACACAGAAATCGCAGGACCAGCACTTAGCTCCGTCGCCGCTTTCGCCTCATCCTACCTCATCCCCCTAGCAACCCTTCCCCCATCGCTCGTCAGCGCCCTCCAAACCTCTCTCCCGTCGGAACTCGAGCCCTGCAGCTCCTACGTCGCCTCTGTCTCCATCGCACCGACACAGACAAGTTTCGCCCCTCAGGTCAGCTCGACCCTCTTCTCTTGCTACGGACACATCCTGTGCTATCTTCAGAGCGAGAATGCGATGCAGAACGGAGGATCTGTTCCTTCGACTTGCGAGGGGGAATGGCGAGTGTGCCGACTGGCGAGGCTGGCAGTGGGGATCAGGACGATGATGATGACGACGACGATTCCAGCGAATCTTCTTCGAGTAGCGGTGATATGCCAGCGTCGAATACCGCGAGCGCGGATATGGGATCAAGCACTTCGACTGGTGGTGGAGATGGTTCTTCCGATGACTCCGACAACAGTGGCACCGAACAGTCCTCCAGCACCTCTGAGGGCCTTGCGGCGGCCACTGCGGTCCCGGCTGCTGCTGTAGTTGCTGGTATGGTTTTCCTGGGGGCTCTGTAGTTTAGGCATGTCGATATGATCGTCGACACGGGGAGAGAGCAACACAAGCTAGAGTGGAATGCAGTGGTATCAATTCAATCGTTGAACTCCAACGCTATGCGAAAAGCACAGGTCCCCGTCGACAATTATCTTAACGGCTCGATGAAAGCTTAGCTTTGCAGAATCGTTCTTGCTGTAGAAAGGCTTCTGTCTCTTCTTCTTCTTCTTCTCCACGCACCCGCCCTGAACAAGCAAGCACCGTGATGAAAAGGTAGCACGATTTAACCAAAAATTCCCGGCCGAATCGAAAGATCCAACCAAAGCGGTCAGTTTAAGTAGTTTTAAACCAGCAAAAACGCAATCTCGGACGAGGTCCTCACTGATCTGCGTATCGCCACTGCACTTGGATGGAGAAGAAAGAGAAGAGAGGTTCTAGAGAGTTGGCGGCGTTTTGTGTTGCGAGGGTGTGAGTCAGAAGGATCGAAAGAGTGGGTCGGGACAGGCAGCAGCAGGTCTGGTGATAGTTGAAAGTGTGGTACGCCGTAGTGAGTTTGCGCGTGCGACAAGCATGTGCGAGGTCCGTGCGAAGTTGGTCGTGAGGCGAGTGAATGTTGGATTGGAAGTGCTAACGAGCAATCGGGATGTCTCGGCTGAAAGAATGGGATTTGAAGGCGTCGTCGTCGTCGCTGTTTGTAATCGAGGTCGATTTCGATCTCGTCTGGCAGAATGCACCATCTCCGCTCCCATCGACCGCTCGAGATCCAGTGCATTCAACAACACACGTTCCTCTCCAAATCACCCATTTCCCATTTTAGAAAAAGGTCGTCGCCATCCTTCCAAGCTCACAAAGCACCCACCTAGCTGAAGCCATCACCGCAGCCTCAGGTTGATTTTCAATCCCACGAACCAGCATGCCAAGTTCAGTAATCTGTCCCTCGTCTTAGCACATCAAGAACCAGAAGAGATCGCGAAGCCTTCCCCTTGCGTTCGAAGAACAACACAAAAGCCGACTTTTCGGTCCGTCGGCATCGAGAGCCATGGATTGCCGCACTACCCACGCGGGTATACAATCATCCTTTCGAAACTCAATTATTCAGCTCTTCTGATAGGCTGTTCAGGTCGATTTTGCTTTTGACCAGGGAGTTTCTAGGATTGATGTCAGATTCAAGTATTTATACATGTAGAAGCTTGTATCACCTCTAGTAATACACGTTTGCTCCATCAAGCTGAATCGTTAAACATGACGAATTCCACAACCCTCAACCCGGGCGCCCACTTCGCAGGCCAAGACCACAAACGGCGCCCTTTCAAAGAGACCGAAGCTGAACGGCCAGATTGGGATACTTCTCGTTCGGGATTCACATGGCACAAGACATTGAACCCAGACTGGAAGTTGGGAGACGGGGCATCGAAGTCTGCATCACCGCCTAGTCAAATCTCCATAGACCCCTACGAAGATGGCCGCTCGCCCTTATTCAACTACCGGCTCATAACCTCAGCGGTAATCCCGCGCCCAACAGCTGTCGTGAGCACTGTGTCCGGCGATGGAAAATCGAGTAATCTCGCCCCGTACAGTTTCTTCCAGGCCATGAGCCATGACCCGCCGACGTTTGTCGTGAGTCAAGCGGTGACGGAGAGCGCGAGTAAGGATACCCTTCGCAACTTGCGAGAAACCGGCGAGTGTGTGATCCACCTCCTGAACGAAGACATCATCGAAGCGGGAAACGCCTGCTCCATTCAAGCACCCTACGGCGTATCCGAGTGGTCGCTCTCAGGCCTCACGCCCGCTCCATCGGACCTCGTACAACCGTCCCGGATCGCGGAGGCGGCGTTTGCTGTCGAGTGCAAGTTGAAGCATGTGTATGAGATCGAAAGCCATGCGAATCCAGGCTCAACGTCGAGCGCCATTGCGATCCTTGAGGGCGTGAAGTTTTGGGTCCGGGAGGAGATTATTGATGAGGATCGCAAGACGGTGGATATGGCCAAGTCGAAGGCCATTGGAAGGTTGTATGGGATCGGGTATACGAGGGTGACGGATGGATTTCAGATTCCGTGGCCGACGTGGGAGGAGGAGCAGGAAAGGGCGGAGAAGGAGGGATTGGTCAAGCCCAAGGCGAGTGGACAGTAGTTGAATAATCCGGTCGCGGTCCATGTGTATCTTGAAGTGTAGGATAGATCAAGCCACCTGTTCGAGTTTCCAGTTACCGCCCTTTCCAGTCCTCGCCCCATTGCATCGTGTCGTCGCAAGAAATATTGGCTGGTTTGGTTGTACGATGGCCAGCACCTGCTCGAGCACGTCGAAATCATGAGACGACCAGAAGATGTGTCGGCTGTTCAGCATTCATCTCCCCATCGTACAGAAAAGTCTGAGCGCCTTGTGACCGCCGCCGGATGTTCGTCGTGCTTCGGAATCGAATGAAGATGGGACCTCATTCTCCTCATCGCGGCCATGGGATTGGACGTGGTCTTCCCGTCGGCACCTCGTCATAAATTCTCATTTCTGTTGAAATAGCAAGACGATACGTGTTCAGTAGCAGATACGGTCGCTGCTTTCCAGAATGTCGTTCGCCGCCAGTCCATATTGCAACGTAATCAAATCCTCTCTCAAGGCCTGTTCAGCATCACGCTGCTCCTTGCTCGCCTTCTCCCTGACCGAATGCTCCAACTCCGCCGCACACCGAGTGCCTTCCTCCTCTTCACCGGACATTAAAATCTTGGTCGCGAGCCGCTCGAAAAGAAGCGACACGGAAAAGCAGGCAACAGCCCAAAGCAGAAAAGACAGTACGAATTCCATGTTAAGTGTTGAGAATATGAGAGAGTGAAAGGAAAGATGCGAAGATGAAACCCCGCTTGCTTATGAGGGCGCAGAATGCCTGGCGTTCACATGCCAGGAACACGCTGTTGGCCCCTCGAAGTTTCGGGACCGCTCGGGTAACTGGCCATGGATGGAGAGACGAATGGCGATTATGCGGGCTTGCAGCAGGCAACGCAGGCAACGCAGGCATTTGGTGGGAGCCGCTGAGGAGAAGCAAGTCCGAGAAGCATGTGAAAGGTCAGCAGTAATCTGGAGCTGGAGGCAGTCTGTTGGAGACCCGTTCCATCCATCGCGCTAAGTTATTCTGGGTGGATCCGTGCGGCTGATGGAGGATGCGACACGTGATGAGCGGGGGAAGACATAGGATTGAGTTTGATGTGTGAGTGAATGCGGGACCTGCCTGTTTGGTGAGTTTTACTTCAGGTGGAATACGAGTGGCCGGCGGTGGTGATTGCTGCGTGAAATGAGTGGACGAGTGCGGGCGCAGGTTGATGAAGCGATCGTCAAGCTGAGACGCACGCTCTCACGTGAATGGCGCTAGTCTGCGGCAAGCGCGAACCTTCGTGCTCGTGACATCAGGCCATTCGGGCGGTCGCGCCTGCCTAGAGAGTGAGGTAAGAAGGTAGGACAGGTGAATGTTGGACGCCGAATGAGGAAGGAAGGCCTCCATATCGATGGAATAATGCGTCCTGACTCTCACCGAACGCCTGCTCCGAGTGTAGGTTGTGCGTGCATTCTGGCGGCACGCAAGCATATTCCTGGTCAGCGGCATGACTAAGAGGCGGCGTTGCGCTAGACGGACGAGCTGAGTGGAGAAGAGACACAGACCATGGGGGCGGGCGGCTGCTCTTTAAAGTACTTTTGCCCCTTGACGTTCTTGTGCTGCGCCTTTCCTCTTTGCTCGATCTTTTAACCTGTTCAGTTTGCTGACGTCTCGACTCTGCTGCCGCAGCGAGTTAGCCATTTACCGCTTTCTCTCGACCCGCGTACCACCACATCTGCAGTAAGTACGATCTGAAGAAGATGCTTGTCGCGCCTGCCCAGCATTGGGATGCATTTTATTGTGGATGCTGCGATGCGATGCGCCTGCGTCTGATCGAGTCCGGTCGGCGGTCGCAGTCGCAGCACCTCAGCGCGACTGCCCGCTTCTGGCTTTGGAGCGCATTCCTGCCCAGCCATCGCCCACCGCTCGCACGCACCACCCCGCGAGCCACAGCAGCAGCGCCCGACCGCCCAGCATCACCGTCCGCATTCGTTTGACGAGTGCATTCCACTGACTGCCTTCCAGCTCTGCAGAATAGTTGAGACGGTCGTTCTTGCTTGCGACCGCCCAAGCGAATCCTCGGCCCGCCGATCCCGCGAGTTTCGCCGCCGCCGCTGCTGCCCTCCAGCGCGCATCCAGTCCAGCCTTGACTCTCGCGAAGCTCCAGACACCAAACAGGCAATCCATCTCCACAGTCGCCCAATACAGCATAGCGACCTCTGAGCAACCACCACCCTTCCTCATTCACTTGAAGCTGCCACCATGTCTGCCGACATCGTCAACCAGGACCCCGCCAACGACCACGAGGGCGAGGAGCTCGAGAACGGCAACGTCGAGGCCCGCGGCGTCAAGCGACAGCGCACCTCCACCCAGCAGGACGACGACGATGACGACGACGACAAGCCCGGCCGCGAGCGCCGCAAGATCGAGATCAAGTTCATTCAAGACAAGTCGCGTCGCCATATCACCTTCTCCAAGCGAAAGGCTGGTATCATGAAGAAGGTGTGTCCTAGATCTATCTCGACGCGTCAAACATACCGCGACCAATTGATACTGACTGTTATTCCAGGCCTACGAGCTGTCCGTCCTGACCGGCACTCAAGTCCTGCTTCTCGTCGTGTCTGAGACCGGTCTGGTCTATACCTTCACCACACCGAAGCTCCAGCCACTCGTCACCAAGCCCGAAGGCAAGAACCTCATCCAGGTATGACACTCACATTCAATGGCATGCTGTATACTCTTCACTAACATCTTCCAGGCCTGCCTTAACGCACCAGAGCCCGCCGATTCCAACGATGTCAACGGTGATGGCTCCGCCGTCGAATCCCCCGAAGAGCAGCACGCCGCCCCACCGCCAATGCCGAACAACATGCAGCAAGGCATGCCCCGCAATCAACCACAACAGCCATACATGACCGCCGACCAACAGCAAGCACTCCAGTACCAGGCATATCTCCAGCAACAGCAAGCTGCCCAGCAAGGCGCATACCCAATGCCGCCGCAGCAGCAGATGCACTCTCGAGGATAGGAGGCTCGTGAAGGATTCCACCCTCTGCGCGACGACCTCGTTGACAGTAAGACGTCGATCAGGCGCTAGACGCACCAAGAAAAAGCTTCACAACAACGGAATGGGAAATGCGGAAAAAATACCTCGAGGACATTTTTGGGAACCAACACGGGCATGCGATTACGGGCGGTTGCGATGGTGTTGCAGGCGCTGGAGTCAACTACCCGTGCGTGGTGCGGCCGGCGTGAGGATACTGAGCGTGTGTGTGCGATGCTGTTGCTCTTTGCTGTTTTGTTTGGCAGTCTCCCCTACCTTACTATGACCAGAGAAGCATCATTACTTCTGTGTGGCTCGCGTTTTCTCTCCAATCACACTGCCTTCTGGTGCTGGAAAAACGAAAAGCTTCTTCGTAATGATGGAATGCGACGACAGGGGAGGCGATAATGAATGACAGTTGACATGTCTCTTCTTGGGATAGCAGCTTCTTGTGTAGCATACGTAGCGAGGACGAAAGCTTTGCAAGAGATGACATATCTCCCTTCTCATCATCAATGTCAAAATCGTGATGGCCTCCCAGCCTTCCCCGGCTCTCTCGTCGAAGGCCCGTTCAATGCTCACCCACAGTGCAGAGACACTGGCCCGGATGCCATTGAGCTCACACACCCTCTCCATCACCATTCAATCAAACATTCGTGCCTACATCGCGCCATCGCGGCCTCGATTGGGCGCTGGCCAAACAGAGACCTCTGGTCGCTCGACCTGCTCGGCTCTCCTCGAAGCAGTAGTCCTCGACGAAGACGAGCGCACCTCATCACGGCCTTCCCATCATCAAAACTCAATCCATTACCCAGACCACCATCTCTCACCGCCCCATCACCTTCCCCTCCTCCCCCTCCCCAACCTTGCCACTCGCCAACCGATCAATCTTGCTCTGCAACTCCGCTTTCTGCCGCACGTACTTCTCCCTCGTCATTTCTAATTGAGAGATCTTGTCCTCTAGACTCTGCTCTATTACAGCCTTCCTTTCCTGGTAAAAGAGTCAGTGGTGGATTTGGTGGGAAGAGGGGTTTGGATTTACTTGTTTGAATTCTTGTCGCGTTTTGAGACCGGCGCCGTACCAGGCTCCTGTGGCTGTTATGGCTGCTATGGAGGCTGTGAGGATTATGTTTCTGGCGCGGGTGGAGGACATGTTTGGGGAGATCGATTGTAGGAAGATTGGAGGTGGTTTGGGAGATGTCGATGTCGAGGGGGGTGTTCTTGGCGCTCGGCTGCACTTTCCCCTGTCCAATCCCAAAGTCGAATCCAACAGCACTTCGTCCTCTTTTCTTTCAACAACGTGAATACACCGAAATGTCAACAAGCCCAGCCCGTACTGTCAACCCACCCCTTTATCAGTCTTCTCTGCGATCTCTGGCCTGCCATGTCCGCACTGCGACGCATGGACAAGAGATTTCGGACGGGAGCGAAAGAATGAAGAGAGGTGACGAGAGACGATGGCCGTTGACTGCGAAATCTGCACGGCGAGAGTACTGGACGAGGACCAATCTACGAGATAAGGTTGATCTCTCGGGTTTTCACCTTCCCTGAACAAGGTCCAGAGGCTGAAGTCAGAGGCACGAGGAGCAGTGCACTCGAGACTCAAAATGGCTTGAAGACGATTAGTTCTGCAGAGCAGTCCCTTCCGTTAACTGACATGAACATGGTGGCGGCGTCATGAGTACGGCCGGCGGGAAGACTTCGATATCGAAATTGAACCTTTGGCGCAGAGTCGACTTCCACACGCGCTCCCCTCTTTTCCAAGCCTTTTGTGCCCGTCTCGAGTTCATGGAGCTTCCTTCGTTTCAAACTTCGAAGGCCTCTTCAGCGGTCTTGCCGACACATGGCGAGACGAAATGGTCGAGAGAGATGCGAGACCGGCATGCGCAATCAAGCCGACTCACTTTCACGAGATGATAGAATTGACCATGTGCAAGTTCGCCGAAAGTGAGCAGTCTGTCGGGTCGCGCCTGCCACTACCATCGCAAGCGCTGTGGAATTGAAGCCTGCTTCCATCCAACAATCCTTCCCCTAGGACACACTCAAACCAACATACCAACTCAAATCATGACAACACCACAGACAACGAGTAGCTTCGATCGAAGTACGAGCACCATGGACGACCATAGCCTCACCTTCACACAACAGTTGATGGCCAGCAACGAGCGCCTCTTAGTACGGACGGAGCGACTTCTTGAGCAGCAGGAGAAGTATCTGAAGCTGTTGAACGCCAAGGAAGACACTATCCTAAGACTGAAATTTGCGCTGGAGCGTGAGAAGGAGAAGAATGACGGTCGGAATGTCATGAAACGAAAGCGCGACACGGAAGACAACTCGCCCTTGAGTCCGCAGAAGGTCGCAAAGACCATGATGCAAGATTCGGTCCAATCCCAGAACTATGAGCCTGAAGCAAAAGACAACTCCTTACTGGATTTGGTCCACCAGTACGATGAGGCCTCGTCTGAGCAATCACCGACGACCATTAGTGCGGGAAACGCATCTGGAGCATGGCATCACCCCGTGGAAATGGAGACCGGGCTATTTGTCGAGAACAACGACGTCCAATGCTTTTCCCCAGCGCTCGAAAATCTCCACTCGATGATCACGAACCACTTTCCACCGTACATCTTCCGACCCTGGATCGACGAGGCCCAACAGTACGGCCGTCTCAACGAACTCCCGGACTCTGTCATCAACTCTCTACACCGCACGCTTGTAAATTTTGAGTCTCGTCGCCATCGCCTCAACTACGTCGGCTGTCCCATTACCCCGACCAAAACTCCATTTGCGTGCGGCGAGCTATGGATGTATGGCAATACCAGCACCCGAGCCTGGACCAATCACAAGGCCGGTGAGTATACTTGCAAAACCTGTTTCAATGCTCGTCGGGCGTGCTTCGCTTGGAAAGGAGGTCAGTGGATGGTCCTGCCATTGCCGCCGGAAGCCAGGGGTACGAATACAATGTATTGGGACGAGGGATATTACATTTATGGTGGGAAGGGAATGGGTGTAACGGATAAGCGATTTCCGGGGGTGTGGCAAGAGTCGCAGAAGGTGGCCAGAGAGAAGGAGAGAAGGGCAGCGGAGAGGGCGAGTATCAGTGAGGACGGAGAGCCTCGAACGGCATATGGTGGATTGATCGGCTACGATGGGTGAGTGGGTGAAAGATTTCTTCTTTACTTTCTTTGGATCTCCATCTTTTGAGCGGCTGTGCCGACTACGAACATATTCGTTCACTATTCATCTTCCAAAATATTCAACTCCCTCTCCTCTCCAACGTTCGGATTCCTCCTCACGATCGCAAACTCACTCGTCAGCTTCACCTTCGCCCCCTCCTCAGCCTCCTCATCAACGATACAAAACCTCGAAAGTCCCAATCCAATCGAACCCAGAGAAAGAACAATATCATTCAAATACCAGCTCCCAATAGGTTGCAAAATATAAGGCTTCCGATCCGAAGTGCCCTTATCAAGAAGACGTTTGGTAGCACTCGTGCCATGAAGCGTTGCGTTGAGCATGTGGAGATCCTTCATCCAAATACCCCACATCAGCGATACTATGGTAAATCAAAACAGGAAATTTCATACCCAAACATTCACCTCCTCAACCCCCAACGTCTTCTCACTTCCAATTCCTTCCAACCACTTCCCGAGCGGAGTCACAGGTCCATCGTCCAGGTGAGCATTGAAGCGAGTCAGGGCATAGTATAACGCAAGAGTTTCCCGACGAATCTGGGCGCAGGTCTTTGTGAGAGGGTGTTCGGTGGCGCCTGGTTGTAATGTGACGGCGTAAGGGGAGATGAATGTGTATTCGTAGATGATGTCGCGGAGTTCGCGGGGGAGGAGGGAGAGGGGGGATGTGTCCATAACAAGTAGCAATCTAGTGTATGAGCAGTTGAAAGGGATGGATAGGTCCATGTATATGACGAATTGTTTGCTGGTATGTTGTGATACTGATGTTGTGGTCGCCGAGGTCAAGGTGAGGTTGAAGCTCTCGAAAACAGAAGGCAAGTGCAGCCGAGAGCTTTCATCAAACAACCTCTACTCCCACTCCCACTCTCCCTATACCAACTCCACAGCCCACTCACCATGTCTCTCAATCCCGCCCAACGCCTCCTCCGCCCAACCCTCTCCCTCCGCTATGTCGCCCTCCGCCGCCACAAATCCACCTCCTCACCCACACCCACCTTCCTCCGCCGCAACGGCCGCACCCTAACCTACTTAACCCTCTCCCTCCTCGCCGGCAGCAGCATCGGCCTCCTCGCCCTGCACCAAATCGCCCCACCGCCAATGCCCTCCCCCGGAACCCACGAAGACAAAATCCTCCTCGCCGACCTCAACAAACGCATCGACGAAGAATTCAAAGTCAAAGTCCTACGGGGGAAATGTCTCGGCGTCGCGAAAGCGCTCAAGGGGAAAGAGGGTGGATGGGTGGAAGTTGTGTCTGACGCTGAGGGGAGCGAGAAGAGTTTCATTGGGTGTATGAAGGGAGCGAAGGGGCTTGCGGTGGAGAGGGTTTTTTGGGATCGCGGGGAGCAGAGGCTTGTTGCTGTTGTGTATTTTGGGGGGAGTTTGAGTGGGTGGCCGGGAGTTACGCATGGGGGGTTGCTGGCTACTGCTGTTGAGGAGAAGATTACGCTGGCGAACTATTTGGCCTCTGGAGGAGCTTCTTCTGCCAATGCTGCTGCGACGCCGCAGCGACTTCCTGGGACTGGATCGCATGCGACGCTTCCGTTGAATCCTTCGGCGGTCTTGCCTGAACCTGCGCAGGTCTCGATTGATTATAAGAAGCCGACTTATGCGAATAATTTTCATGTTATTAGGGTCAGACCGGCGTGGGAGACGGAGGAGGATGTTAGGATGGGGATTAAGGGACATGAGTGGGTTGCGACGCTGGAGATGATGGATAAGGATGCCACGGTGTGTGTATTGGCGACGGCGAGGTTTGATTCGAAGGGGAAGGTTGAGAGGGGTGTGGGAAAGGTCAAGGAGGAGAGTGGGAAGTGGTATGGGGAGTTGAGGGAGTGGCTTTGGCCGAGTCGGCAGAGGGTATCGATGGGGGAGTGAAGGACTGCATATCCTGGGGCATACTTCAAAGATCACGGCTCGCTACTGGGTCTCTCCACATGGGTGGTCGAGACATTGCAGCCTTGTTTCCCGACCGAGTCGCATCCACAGCAACTTCACGTCAGATTGGCCTCTGGAACGACATACCGAAACAAGCCCATCATGGACGAATCGACTGAAGCACAAGAAAGTGCAGTCGGAGTCGTCCACAGGAGAGAGAGCACCAGTTGTCTCTCAATGCCTAGAGCTGCGGGAAGACAGGATGAGCTCTCCTGGACGATGAGGTCCGGAATATAGCTACAACGGACAGCTCATCAGTCTCGAGCTCCGCGGCGGAGGAGACGATATTTCAACGCTGGGCAATGTAAGCAATACGAGGGCGCCATATGCACGCCATACCAGCCCCTCAGCTTCGTCCTCGTCATCTACATCTACTCCAATCGCTACTATACCGACAGCATTGGAGAGGAGGCTGGATTCGAAGATGTAGTCAATGGAAGTACCGATCCGGCATTGCCGGTAGGATCAGTTCAGGCAAGCGCGGTGAGGATTTGGGTTCGAACCGATCTCCAGTTTCAAGATTTTGGCTTTGCACGTGCGGCGGGTGGGGAAGGACGATGAGCCGCATGACGATGGAAATGCTGCCCAGGCCGCGGAGGACCAAAGAATACAAATTATATCAGAGAGGTTTCGTCAGAGGCGTTGATTTGAATCTGGGGATGCTGGTGTAGAATAATAATAAGAAGGAGAATGGGAATGTTGGAGGTGAAGTCCAGAGGCCTTCGTATCAGGATGCGAGAAGGAGGGTGGGATGGAAGTGAGACTACTGCAGCACTTCGACAGCTTTGGGAGCTTTTGCGCTCTCAACGCATCGAAGCGACAGCTCCAGATGTTTGATCGATGATTTCGTTGTTCTGCCGCGGAGTCAACGTCGAAGTCCCAGAATCGTACATATCTGTGGTTCTCCGCGCGATGAAGACCTCACGCCCAGCGCCGCCCACGCAATGGTCCAGCGTTCCAAGAGCATCCGGTGCTGCAAGCACTGTATGCAGGAACGAAGCTACGCGGCGAAAGACGGCCGTTTTGGAGCTGGTAGCACAGCTTGATGTGAGGTTCGCTCGGAAAGCTGCTGGTTGCGCGCTCCGCTCCGAGGGATCGGATGCAGCTGTACGCAGCTCTGTGTCGTGACGGCAGGCATTGGACATGGATTGGGCGTATTTATGGAGGATGCGGCGCTTATGGTGTCCGGGCTTTGAGGGGTGCCACGACGATTGAAGGACAAATGTAAAGTATTCGTGGAGTAGTAGGGAGGATTGAGTGATTGAGGATTCGAGATGGCTGGAAGAATGGTGAGATTTCGTACTCGTTTGGTCCGATCTTTGTGAGGTGTCTTTGTGCAAGTGAGGCTTGGCGAGATAGGGCTTGGAGATGGTCGAGATAGACCGGGAGGGCTGGTATAGCTGCGACGACGACGCATGCTTGGTATCAAAAGCCTGGTTTCGAGGTCCAGAGTCACAAGACGTCTTTTCGATTTCGACAGGTGAATGATATTGAAGAAATAGTGGTTGATTCGTTGTTCGATGTCATCCGAGCCAGCCGAGCACGACTTCCAGATTAGACTTTAGCGCGCGCGCCAGCGTACGCAACGACTGCCACATCAATCACCACTTCCACAACCGCTCCTGCTCCTCTTTCTCCAACAACTTCCGCCGTCTCTCGCTGTCCACCACCACCGCCGTCGCTACCTTCTCCGCCCCGTCGCTCGCTCCGACATGCCAGCGGGCCTCGCTCGACCGTGAGTGAGGCGTGCCATCAAAGCTGGATTCCGCCCACCGCCCAGCTCCCCGGCCACATACCGACCCGGATCCTGCACGGCATTTCATAATTCGAGACCGGCCGACTTTCGACATATCGCCCACGAGCCAACTCGCTCGCTCACTGCTGGTTTGAGAGCGCGGAGGAAGTGCCGCTCTACGACAATATCAAGACGACCGCCGACCGAACAATCACCCACGTCACCATCGACGACACCTCCTTACACAAATAAATCGCCATGATCCCGCGGATACGAACGGGCCTCCTGGCCCTCTTCGCCTTTCTATCCTGCCTCTCAATCGTCGCAGCCCAAAGCAGCAACACCACCGAGAGCAGCGGCACGAGATGGATCACATACGCGAGTCCAGACGGCGAGACCGTCTACCTCCAGGACAACCGCAAACCCTCGCTATACACCCAGAACTTTGGAGACTGCTTGGGCGGCAGCTCCATCAACGTCACTCGCTTCGATGCCGCGTATTATCAGGACAACATGACGGTGCTGTTCCATTTGGCAGGGAATTCGGCCATTGCGAATGACAGTCTGATGATGTATATTGGCGTTTATGCGTATGGCGAGGATCGATTTGATTTGGTCTTTAACCCTTGCAATGCGAACATCTACAGGTGGGTCAATGCACTATGAAGTGTGGTGTTTGTCTGCTAACACTGTGACAGTCTCTGCCCCATCAACGCCAGCGTTCCCATCACCGCCAGTGGTATCATTCCTGTCGCACAATCGGACGTTGCCAACATTCCAGCCATCGCACTGAGCATCCCCGACTTCGAAGGAGAGGCCATTCTGCGAATCTTTTCCAACACTTCGCACGAGGAAATTGCTTGCTATTCGGCAGTCGTGACCAATGGAGCTTCGTTCGGTCAACCTGAGTCGGTAGGGAGCATTCTGGGAATCTTCACCTTTGTCGCCATGATCGCGTCATTCGCCACGGCCATCTATGGTGAAGCTGTCCCGACAATGCGACTACACTACGCCCATTCGCTATCAGTTGGTGTCGTTTTCGCCGTCTGGCAGCACATCTTCTTTACTGGCGCCCTCTCCATGAACTGGCCTTCGGTGCTGGTGGCCTGGTGGAGTAACTTTGCATGGGCGGGAGGCATGATCTACAGCTCGAGCATGCAGAGCAGCATCGACAATCTGATCGGCACGAACATTGGCAACACTTCCCAAGTCGGTGCTGCCCAGGCCGGATCCGCAAACTCTGGAGTAGGTGGAGGATACGACATCAGCTCCATCTACAAGAGAGCCCTTAGCGGCGGCATCGAGCGAGCCATGAACCATCCTCTGTTCCGCGACATCCCGTCCGAAATCTACAACCGCAGCCCAAGCAACATCCTCAAACGCGACCTTGTCCAACGCGCTGCTGAACGTGCCCTTGGACGACGAGACAACACCATCGCTGATGCTAGCGACGGATACCACTGGTACGGACATCCTGTCAAGAACGGACTTCCTCTACCAGGTAACTACTCTGGCTTTGCTGGCACTTTGGCTGAGGAGGGCATCGCTGTCAGCAACGCCTTCATGACCGGGTTCCTATGGTTCTTGATCCTGATTGTGCTCCTGGTCGCCGCGGTCATGGCCTTGAAGTGGATCTTGGAGGGACTTGCTACGATTAAGTGGATCAAGCAAGACCGTCTCAAGTTCTTCCGCGATCACTGGCTTGGCTACAGCGGCTTGGTCGCTCTTCGGACTTGCTTCATTGGCTGGTTCATGATCATGTTCCTGACCATCTTCCAATTCACGTTCCAGTCTTCTGGTGGTGTAAAGGGAGTTGCAGCGATCGTGTTCATCATCTTCTTCATCGGACTGCCTTCCATTGCTGCGTATGCTGTCTGGTATAAGTGGAACGTTACCGACTACAACGAGGGTCCGCGTTCTGAGCGTAACAAGCTCCTTGGCGGCAGGTTGCCAATCCCACGCTTTGGAATGAAGAAGACTGCAATTGCCTCTGTCAACGAAGAATCGGGCGAACAGGCGGGAGAAGAGAGCAAATCTGGAAGCAAGCCCATGTGGAAGCGCATGGCCTCCGCTGGTACTTTGGGCAGCTTGATGAAACCAAGCGAACAGATCAAGAGCATCCACGATGACGAGGATTACACCAAGAAGTTCGGCTGGCTTGCATCTCGATTCCGTCGTACTCGTTGGTGGTTCTTCACTGCATGGTTGTTTTACACCTTCCTCGAGGCCATCTTCTACGGCGGCGCATCTGGATACCCCCAAGCGCAAGTGTTCGGCCTGCTTGTGATCGAGTTCCTCGCTTTCTGTTTCATCATCTGGGCACGGCCATTCGAGGGCCAGCGACTGAATATCCTTGTCGTCTATTGTCTTGGATTCAGCAAAGTCGCATCCGTCGCGCTGTCGGCCGCGTTTGATGTGCAGTTTAACCTGGGGCGCATCATCACTACGGTCATCGGAATTGTCATCATCGTGATCCAAGGTATCCTCACCATCATCACCATGATCGCAATCATCGTCGGCGCCATCAGCTCGTACATGTCTGTATCTCGCAACAAGGAGGACTTCCGACCTAGAAAGTGGCAGGGACTACGCGAGAAATACTTCAACCACCTTGACCGCAAATACGACGATCTGCCATCGGAGCCAAAGCCGAAGAAGAAGAAGGAGCCACCGCCACCACCGGAAGAGCCCAAGTATGGATTCGAGATGAAGAATGTGCGCAGACTGGCCAAAATAGAGGACGAGGATGACGAGTTTGTGTCAGAGATGCGATCTATCGATCCCAACGCTTCTTACATGAGCGTGAACGACGAGGCACCTTCAACTCCAGGATTCGGCACCCGCAGTGGCAATGGCACGCCCATCAATCGCAGCCGGGCTAACAGCCGCGCGCAGAGCATTGCCAGCATAAGCCAGACTAACCTGCCCTACGGCGCAAGGGCACACCGCCCAAGCTGGAGTCAACGAGACTTCACGCCTGTCGAAACGCATGCTGGAGACCGCAGCAGCACGCCCATCGATATGACCAAGAACATGCCTGAGGACGAGCCAGTGCGACCTCCATCATCGAAAGCCAACAGCCGCACACCATCGCGTAGTGCGACGATGCCCGTGACGCTGAACGCCAAGCCTAGCGTCGACTCGCTGAATGTGGGAGGCGACGTCAGCACGAGAGATACTATCGGCAAGGTGCCCGCACCAACAGTCCGACCTCGCGCCGGCAGCTACGGCTACAATCGCCAGTCGGTGAGAAGCATTTCGGATTCCAACAGGAACAGCGACTATCTTGCCGACCTTCCAGACTCGCGACCAGGAAGCCAGCGGACGTCTATGATCCTGGGCGCACCATCGTCATCAGCTTATGGCCGCAATCAACCACTCACACCAGCCCAAGAAATGGACGAATGGGCCGTTCCAAAGACGAGCTCGAGCTCTCAGCGGTAGAGTTCAGCACAGAAGAAAGAGAGAAGATTATACCCCCTCATACAGCGCCTTGTTCACACACAGCAGTGACAGGACTTGCACATATTGAGCATTGCATGGCGAGAACGGAGCATTTGGCATGGAATTCGGAGTTTTGAATCGAGGCCTCATGATAGACCTCAGACTAGGTTGCCTCACCAGCACAACAGGACTACTACTAATTCGTACGGTCTTTTTGAACTGCATTGCATTGCATGGAATGGACAGCACTCTCTTAGATGGAGATGACGACGGCCTTGATGATGATATCGGCGTCGTAGGAATAGCATTGATATATAGATCTGATAGTAGATCTCGCGGTCTGCCGACGGGTGGACTGCTTTTGAATGATGAGATGGGTTTCGTGCCTTCAACGACGTTAAATCCTTTGTTATCTCAGGCATAATGCAGTTTGCTCGCGAGAAGCAATCGATCTTTGACGCGCTAGTGCTCCTGACAGCTGGTTCTGCGAACATTTTGCGGCTCTTTGGCTAAGCTTCTGTCACATGTTCACGTTCGAGAGTCGAGCTCGTTTGAAGCACAAGGCGACTCCTGCTAAAACAAAGTGTTAGACCCGACGACGATTGATGGACACTCGACAAATTCAAAGCCATAGCGTTACTCGGGAAGTCATCTTCTGTTGAATTTGTCTTGCTTGTGGGTGCAAAACAGTCGTAGGAAGCCATAGGAAGGATCTTCAAGTTTGTTCATTGTACTCTTCACTGGAAAGGGGGCTCTCCGTAATACAGTAGTAACGTGCCTGGCTCTAAGGAGTAGCACCGAACCATAAATTGTTGCAAAGCTAGATGTATCTGAAGAGGAACGAGATCGCTGTTGGATGTAGGATCGATCGCTGTTGGTGCCATATTTGGGCAGAAAGTGGATACAGTCCGCCTCTGATCTTGGTTTGTAGGCTTCAGCCATGTCTAGGTAATGACGTTTCTGAGTTGCTGTCGTGCGGCCGTCAAGCAGCTGATCACTCCTCCTGCTGTCCTTCGTTGGTAACTTCTCCATTCTCGCAAAGACTCGACATCAGTCATCAACTTGGCTCGCTCGACTCCCGATCCCATTTGTGCATAGGAATATCAGGAACATCTTCGCCTTCGGGGTCGCAAGGCTGCGGCGCCATGAGGGTTTCGGTGATGAAATGATCACAAGGCTTTTGGTCTCCCGAGTACGTCGTGAAACGGACTATCTTGGGAATGTCGAAAAGAAAAGGCTCACAAGAGAGGTCCCTTAGGTTCCGTGTCGAAGCACAAAAGCCAATCATCTGCTCGAGAGTCGCTTCGAAAGTAATATCAACCTTGGAGTGAGACCAAGGAGGAGGATTAGGCTGCCGTGGCAGTCGATGAGTCATCCATGACCTTCCCCTTAGAATCGCTTTGCCGACTATTGATACTTCTGTAGAATCTGCAGCCATACGCACAGCGAGGCTGACGGCGCTTTCGTGGGACTCGAAGTTTATAACAATGTCGCCTATCTCTGCAGCAGCGGGTACAGCGACCTCACGGTACACGGCCCTTTTTGTCGCGGCAGCTTCAGGGACTTCTGGAGAGAAGAGTCTCGAGAAGACGTCTAGATTTCCAAAGATGTCTTCTACCCACCCAAACCCCTCTGTAATAGAATTGTTCCGCAGCAGATCTTCGCACAGGTCCACCAATTCGGTCGATAAGGGCTGGGCCGGGTAATAACTGCTGTCCTTGCGTTTTCCAGTTTGCATATGGATGAGCCCAGAACGATCGCTCTTGAGTTGAGGAAAATGGCATGTGCCACCGAGTGGGTCCCCATTGGAATACGAATCGCGCAGGGCGGCAATCGTTTGCTGTGCGGTAGGACTTCGTCGAAATTTGTTCAGCCGACACACGAGATGGAAAGGCAGCTTCCAATGACGTTTCTCTTGATAGGCGCTCTTGGTGTTTCCGGACAATAGGAAAGACACTAGCGAAGGATCATGTGCTGTAATATTCAGGACTTGCAGCCACATGCAGAGTGCATCGGGGTCCGGATCGCTTTCTGCCCCCGGAGCAGAGGATAGTGAGACAACAATGTCGAAGGCACTCTTCGTGTAGTCGGGCTGCAATACCGGTATGCCATACTCCTTCCAGTCAATCATGTGTAGGAGTCCGTACAATCGATCCCGAACGTCACTGCAAAGCAGTTCCTGAGTACTGCAAATACCCTGGTGGGGGAGGCCAGGGATTCCTGCTTTGAAAGCCAGGCTTGAAAGTCTCTGGATTTCATAGGCAGGGGCGGGCTTGATGGTCCTTGTTCGGGGTGGAGGCCCGTGGTAGATTCCAAACAGTCTATCGATGTCGAGCCTTTGGCCAAAGGCTTCCATGTTGTCGACGATCTCTTCAAAAAAATATGGGTGCTCAAACCTGACATTTAGGAGCCAAGATTGCAAGGTGAATAAAGATTGAAGTCGGTAAAACTCCACTGGCGCCGATCCAAACATGACAAGAGCGCGATGTTGTCCGGCGTGTAGCTCTTGAACAATCCAGAGACGGCTGAAGTAAGGCCTTTTAGACAGCTCATTGAAAGCTCGGCAAACGTTTCTGCAGGCTTCCCCACCTTCGTCAAGTAGCCAGGCAAGTGGGCGCCATTTCGTAGCATCTCTAGGCTCCGCTGCTGGATCGCGATCAAGAGGATCCGCTAAGCGATCAAGAGGTTCCGCTACGATGGCCCGCTCCAGCGTGTTCAGCGTGGACGCAATAAGATCACTTGAGTCATCGGGAGGTCCAATGGATACCGGAACTAGGACCGCCGAGCTGTAGATATCGTACATCATGGCGACTTGAATGCTCTTCTCTTGAAGGTTTTGCTGGTCGATACAGACAGAATCGATCCAGGTGTAGTCGTATTCAGCTGTCTGCACTTGGGATAGCGCAAAGTGACAGTTCCACGTGACACTCGTGGGAATGTTGTTGATCGTAATAATACTTCGGTGAGTTGGGTCTCCCCACGTGTAAGAGATCGCCTGGTACGAAGGAGCTTCTGAGAGCTTGCATATGATGAACTCGTAGGATAAATTCGTCTCTCCGTGTGGGGTCACATTTCGCAAAAGGCGAATCTGCTTCCCCGGGTCGTCGAGTGGGAAGGCTGTGTAGATACTTGAGTGGGCTGCTGGAGGGTCTGCCTTAGGTTGCTCCTGTGAGGCAAAGGTCAGCCAGAATATTACAAAGGACACCATCCTTTGTATACCTACTCCTGCGTCAACGGAGATATTTGACGCTTGGTGATGCGAATGGCTCCTAAATCCAGGCGACTAGGTTCTAGGGATCAGCGACGCCAACGCCGAAGCTAATCAGTTCGTAGTCGCATATCTACTCACCTGAGGTTCAAGTTCTTTCTCGAATGCTGCGATTGCCGCTACGGTCGGTTGAGACGCCGTGGCACCGGTTTGCTTTAGCGCATATTCGAAATGATCCTTTTTGAGACAGACCGTTAACGCTTCTCTGCCGGGCTGAGAGTCAAAAACACCGCTACCATCCAGCATACACCGAAGAGCGGCCTCACTGCACAAGTGGCGCAAGTCAGAGCCAGAGAAGCCTGCGGTCTACCGAGCGAAAAATGCAAGGTCGATGGAAGAATCAAGATCTTGCCCCTGAAGAAGCCCCTGGAGGATGAGCTCCCGGGCTCGTAGAGATGGAAGCTCAAACGGTACTCTGTGTGGCATCCGACGGAGCACTGCCTCATCTAGGTCTGAAGGGCGATTGGTCGCTGCTATGACAAAGGGCGGATGCTCCAGGTTCTCGAGTCCGTCCATTCCTTGGAGAAACTGGTTCATGGCTGAGCGCTCCCATTTCTGGTCTTGACCCTGACGAGTTCGAAGGAGTGCATCTGCTTCATCAATGAAAAGAACACAGGGGTGTAGCTTAGCGGCCAATGTGAAAGACGCTTTGATGCGTGATTCCGTCTCCCCAACAAATTTGTCCAGAAGAGCCGCTCCGTCGATTGGCAAGAGACATGACCCAGTGTCTTTGGCGATGGCACGGGCAAGCTGAGTCTTTCCCGTGCCTGGCGGACCGTAAAATAATGCTCCATGAATATTGACCAGCTGGAGCAGCGAAGAAGGAGCTTGTCTTCTGCCACGTGTTGAAAGAGTGACCAGCGATCTGACGGTTCCTTTGCGTGTCTCGTCCATAACGACACCCCCATAGGTAGCACTGATATCTTTGGGGTCGATGACCAAAGGAAGTAGAGACTCCTCGTACTTGTCGCACTCCGACCTAAGTTCTTTCAGCTTGTTGGCGAAAGCTTTCGTGCTCTCGTCCGTGCTGGGTATCCTCGGCAGTATTTGCGGATCATCAGCAGCACCGCGCTCGTCTGATTGATCTCTCTGCATTTCAGCACCCCTTGGCCTTTGCCTCTCTGTCTGCTCCAAATCGGAATGCATGCGATCCAACACTATAGCGATGTCATCGGCCTCAATCTTTCTTTTACCAAAGCCACGGCCAACGATCTGGAGTGCAGCGCGATCGAGTTCGTGGATAGACCACTGCCGGCGCCCGAGACTCTCGAAGCCGTGGTTTTCACTCTCCATCGGCCAGATGGAATAGGGCTCTAGGCACTCGGGAGATATGTTGGACGGCTGTCGCGCACGCAAAAGCTTCTTCAGACGACGTAGATTGATCCTTTTGTATTCCGCGCTCGGGTCTACCTTCGTACGGACTTGCCTGCTGTCGCTTGAGGGAAACATTAGGAGCTCACCGGAAGGAATACGCGTCAAGTCCGCGGTGCAGGCCTCAAAACAGGTTTTGCAATCAGAGGGAAGGGATAGGAACAGGAGGATCCTCTCATTCGCCTTACGGAGTCGCCTGACAGCCTCGTGCAAAGTCTTGAGGACAATAGTCCCAGACTCCTGGCGTTTCATGATGTCGTTCGCGCCTTGGATGTATATGAATCGAGTTGGTGCAAGGTCGCTTGACGGATCAAGCAGCGCTGGCGAATCGAGCAGAGTGTCTATTGGTGATTTACTGCGATGGATACCCAGAGATGAGTGGTAATCTGCGCCAGGGCCAAAGTAGAACTCGACGAGATCGAAGTGCGACCCGTGGGAGCCGCCTGCACGTTTTCCAAAAGGTCGACAGCACTCGTCTTGATGGCAACAGCTTTTGATGTAGTCCAAGATCGTTTCGAAGTGCTCTTCTTCGCTCAAAGCAAAGTCCCAGCTTATTTCTTCCAGGTCTTCCAAACTGAAACGCACGCAAGAGGCTGAGAACTCGCCAGCTAAGTGCGCCACCACATCATTCACAGCATCTGTTCCGGCACTGATGCTCCGTTGAATTACTATGCTGCTTGTCTCGGATGAAATGAGACCTCGACGACCAGGCTGATCAAACTCTTGCAGGAGCCCGGCTACGGTGTCGCGTAACTGGCTGAAGCCTGTATCGGTTGAAAGATCCTGCCTTGGACCTTCCCGGTACTCGCCATTGAGTCCATAAGGGTCGCAACCGGTAGAGAGCGATTTCGTTGGTGTGCTGACGTGGTGGTCCAGGAACCATTGCGGTATACGCAACTGGAGTTTTTGAGGATTGCCCCTCGCCTCAGTCAGATCGCGGGCCTCCTCCTCAGTGTCGTGTACACTTCCCTCCTGGGAGGGCGAGCGCGATCCTCGACTTGAGCCAGCGTCCATTGCGTACAAACGAACGGAAGTTGACGTAATTACAGAGGCGTATCGGCAGGTCGAAGCTTAAGCTGGTCGGGAAGGCAGTATTTTGACAACGATGCAGGGAGTGTGAACAGCTTCGAGTTACTCAGAGAGGCGGAGTCCACGATTTAAGGCGGGAGAGCACGCTCTCGAAGGGCGGCTGGCCAGACCATCTAGGCAGACCGGTGAGCATTAAGGTTTCATGTTGTAGTCGTACAACCTGCGCCGGGGCGTAGCGCTCAAGAGTAGACATGCCTCTGAGAGACCATTATGGCAGCACTGGTGCGGCCAACTCGTTGCCTTGCTGCGCTACTGCAAGCCGCATCATTCATTGCATGATTCCCAAGAGCCCAGTAGCTGGAATGGGATTGATGCATAGATCTGATAGGGGATCTCCCGGTCTGCAATTGCTGGTGAGCTGCGGTTATATAATGGAGGTTCCATGCCTTCAGCGATATTCTTCTGGCGTGTTGTGTTCATGGTAATCACATGCTACCGGTGGGGGCTATAATTGGCTCTGGCGCTGTAGTCAGCAGAAATGCTAGCCGGGTACAGCCGCAATCCCAACTATCTTATCGCCCGAATTTTATTGAATTTGCGGGCCACCGCTGCGCTTTTTCTCTCCCACACACAACTCTCCCCTCTTCCCTTTTTTCTTTGTTCAAAAAGCACCGTTCGAGTCGCCGAATAGACTCGGCTGTGCGACTCGCAAATACCAGCAGGAAATCCATTTTCTGCATCACCGACGTCAGCTGCCAATACCGACACCGCCCCGCCAGCTGAACAGGAGAAGCCTCCCACCGACAAGAACTTCCTCGCGGGCATGCCGCACCCCGAATCGCCCCCGATGCCGCCCATCATGGTCGCCAGCAAGACGGCCGCGCCCTCGCCCGACGACGTCGCCCACATCACCAAGACCATCTACTCGTCCAAGACGTCGCAGGAATCCCTCGACGCCTCGTACGCCCTTACCGATTTACTCCTGAACAGCGTCGGCTTCCGTGGTCTCACGGCTTATAATATCCTGCCGGAGATCGCCAAGGCGTCGACGGATAAGAAGTTGCTGGGGAAGAGGGAGGGGAGTATGTTTGCGCTGGGAGCGATTTTTGAGAGATTTCCTCCGAAGGCGAGACTCAGCGAGGTGGTGTTTTTGCTCAAAGAGACGGGTTTGGTGGGTTGTGCGCTTGATGCGCTTGCGGATCGTCAGAGTGCTGTGAAAGAGGGGGGCCGGTATGCGCTCGATGCACTGTATGCGCATCTTTCGCCCGAGGCGAAGGTGTATGGCTTGCTGCCGCTGTTGACGCAGTACCTGCGTAAGAGCACGGGGAAGTGGCAGGGTGCGGTCGGCGCTTTCGAGCTCATGGGTCGCATGGCGGATGATGCGAAGATGGGGATGGAGAGTAAAGAGATTGAGCAGGAGAAAGATCTCTTGCGAGAGGCCATGGGCCGGAAACTGGAGGGTCTGATCCCGATTGTCGAGAACGGGATGCATGATCTCAAGAGCGAGGTGTCGAAACAGGCGATCAAGACGATGAATTCTCTGGCCGAGTTGCTGCAGAATGATGATGTGAGTCCGCGGATACCGCTTCTGATCAAGAGTATGGAGGACCCGAGTGCGGAGGCGCAGAGGAAGGCGATTCATGCTCTGAGTCAGACGACTTTTGTTACGGTTGTTACGTCGCCTGTGTTGGCCATGTTGACGCCGCAGTTGGAGCGGGCGTTGAATACTCCTACCACGCCGCAGGAGGTGCTCAGACAGACGGCTGTGGTCGTGGAGAATTTGACCAAGCTTGTGCATGATCCCGTGGAGGCGAGGGCGTTTTTGCCGAAGCTCAAGCCTGGTATTCAGGCTGTCAGGGATCGTGCGTCTTTGCCTGAGGTCCGGGAGATTGGACAGAGGGCGTATGATGTTATGATGAAGGCTATGGGAGAGATGCAGAATGGCGATTCAAAGACAGCTGCAGCGATCGAGCGGACGAAGCCGGAGGATGTGCTTAAGGTCATGGAGAAGGAGATTCAGCAAAACGGCGGGTTGCTGAACTATCCCGGCGACGCTGAGGTCTGGGCGCTGGCGAAGAATTACATTTCGGAGATTGTTGCGGAAGACGCCAACCAGCGGATGCTCGACCGCGTGGAGAAGAACATCACTCCATACCTGCAACCTTTGATGGACGACGGCAAGGCGCAGGCTGTTGCGGAGGCCATGCACAAGTTCTTCGTCCAGGAAGATGAGCGAAAGTTTGGCGAGCCGATCAAGGAGGACGATGGCGAGACGGAGATTGTCAACGCCAACTTCTCCCTGGGCTACGGTGGTATGCTGCTGCTCTCTCACACGAACCTGCGACTACTCAAGGGCCACCGATACGGTCTTTGCGGACGAAACGGATGCGGCAAGTCGACTCTTATGCGATCCATTGCGAATGGCAAGCTTGAGGGTTTCCCACCTCAAGATGAAGTCCGAACCTGCTTCGTCGAGCACAATCAGGGCGAGGATGCCGATCTCACCATTCTCGAGTACTGCTGCAAGGATAAGGAGCTGCAGGGCGAGAGCAGAGAGCGTATCTCGGCTGTGCTGGAAGAGGTCGGCTTCACATCTGGTCCAGAGGGCAGACAATCACAGAAAGTGGGCAGTCTTTCTGGTGGTTGGAAGATGAAGCTGGCGTTGGCCCGCGCCATGTTGATGCGCGCTGATGTCTTCTTGCTCGACGAACCGACGAACCATCTCGATGTCGCCAACGTCAAGTGGCTGCAGGAGTATTTGAAGAGTCACACGGAGATCAGCTCGCTCATCGTCTCCCACGACTCTGGCTTCCTAGACGAAGTCTGCACGGACGTCTACAACTATGAGAACAAGAAGCTGGTGCACTACAAGGGCAATCTCGCCGATTTGGTCAAAGTCCGTCCTGAAGCCAAGAGCTACTACACCCTCAGCGACTCGCAGGTGCAATTCAAGTTCCCTCCGCCGGGTATCCTGACCGGTGTCAAGTCGAACACGAGATCTATCCTCCGGATGTCGCACTGCACATTCACATACCCCAACGCACCAAAGCCTAGCTTGCACGATGTCAGCGCCTCGCTCACTCTCAGCAGCAGAGTCGCCATCATCGGTCCCAACGGCGCTGGCAAGTCTACTTTGATCAAGGTCCTCACCGGCGAAGTCATCCCTCAAGAAGGCAAGGTCGAGAAGCACCCCAACCTGCGTATCGGATACATCAAACAGCACGCCCTCGAGCACGTCGAGATGCATCTCGAGAAGACGCCAAACCAATACCTCCAATGGCGCTACGCCAACGGCGACGACCGCGAAGTCCTCATGAAGCAAACCCGCGTCCTCACCGCCGAAGACAAAGCCCAAATGGAGAAATTCGTCGACACGGGCGAAGGCAAAGGCAAACGCCAAATCGAAGCGCTGATCGGCCGCCAAAAGTACAAGAAGTCCTTCCAATACGAGGTCAAATGGGTCGGCTGGCTGCCCAAGCACAACAGCATGGTCTCGCGCGAGACGCTGATGGAGTGGGGCTATCAGAAACTGATCCAGGAGTTTGACGACCATGAGGCGAGTCGAGAGGGTCTGGGCTTCCGACAGCTGGAGCCGAAGATTATCTCGAAGCATTTTGAGGATGTGGGGTTGGATCCGGAAATTGCGAATCATAATGAGATTAGTGGGTTGAGTGGTGGGCAGAAGGTGAAGGTTGTGCTTGCGGGGGCTATGTGGTAAGTCTTGAAATCCTATGCTGGAGAAGGGTGATGGTGATGCTAACTATGATTGTGTCTAGGAACAACCCCCATCTTTTGGTTTTGGACGAACCCACCAACTTCCTCGACCGCGACTCCCTCGGCGGCCTCGCCGTCGCCATCCGCGACTACCGCGGCGGCGTGGTTATGATCTCGCACAACGAAGAATTCGTCGGCGCTCTCTGTCCCGAGCAATGGCACGTCGTCGACGGGAAATTAACCCAAAAGGGCCACCTCGCCGTCAACCTCAACAGCTTCGAAGACTCTTCCCGACCCGGCTCTAGTCTCGCTTCAAGCGTCGTAAGCTCCGCGACCGGCACGCCCGCGGGCAGTGCGGTGCAGAGTGAAGCCGAGGGCGAGGGCGAATTGAAATTCAAGGCGAAGAAGAAGAAGAAGCTCACGCGTGCGCAACTCAAGGAGCGGGAGACGAGGAGACGACTCAGGCATATTGAGTGGTTGAACAGTCCCAAGGGGACGCCGCATCCGCCTGATACTGATGATGAGGCCTAAGCGCCTCTTCGTGTGGGGGATGGGATGTGTTTGGTTTGCATGCATGGCGTTCTGAGGCGCGGAGACTTCATACAGGGGAGTCTGGGAGGCGTTTCAAACGGACTTGTGCATTTGGGGTTTTGGGACGCGATAAAAGGGTTAGACGAAGGCATTGGGATATTGGCGTTCTTTTACTTCAGCGAAAAGGCGAACAGCGGAGCCATTGATAGATAGACTGATAGAAAAGGCAAGAGGGGTTGGGACAGGGAATAATGACAGAACGTATTCATCAAAACCAGTCTCATCGCATCGCATTCATTCTTCTTCGAGACATATACATCATATCATAACGCATCATCAATCTATGCTATCCCTCTAACATCCCAAATTCGCAGAAGGGGTATCAAAATAAGAAACTCAGCATCAGAGGCCGTCCTGTCGTCACTCCGCACCCGACTCACCCCTCTCTCACTCTTCCTCCCCCATCTCATCCTCCTGCTCACCCCTAACCATCCTCCCCAACCGTTCCCTCACCATGGGATCCCTCTCCAACTCCTGCCAAACCTCCAACTCCATCTCCTCAACACACTCATTCCCATTCCGATGCCGTCTCGTAAACTTCCCAAGCGGCCAAAGTCTCGCATGAATCAACCTCCTCTTAACCGCATGATAAACAATCTCACTCGTCGCCAGCACAGCAAAAGCCACAAGCATAGTCAACCACCAGTTCGGATCGTTGCCAAACGTACTCGAGAACCCGTTCTTGACATCATAAGGACTCAGATTATTCATATAAATCCCACTCATAAACCCATTCCACGCAAACCAGCCTCCAACGGTGATGACGAAAGACACCCCGACGATGAGGGTCTTATAATGGGTTTCGATCATGAAGATCTTCCAGTTCGTCCAGATAATCCCGAGAGAGAAGGCGAGGTCGCCGAGGGCGAAGAGGCCGTTGTCGCCCATGACGTTGAAGTGCCCGTAACTCGCCCAGATGATGAACCAGACGGCCATTCCGCAGGCTGTCGCGTGGATCATCCAGGCGATATACATCTTGAGATTGAGGCCTTTGTTGCGTTGGCCGAAGACGTAGAGTTCGGGGACGGCGAGGAGGGTGTCGGGACGGAGGTCTTGTTCGAAGATGCCTAAAGGGGTAGAACGTCAGCACATGTCTCATGTTGCACAGTGACTGCTACATACCAGGCACGATCACGCAGAGTGATGTGAAGAGCGTGTTGAGGACAGTGAGAGACCAGGATTCATAGAGCGAGGTTCCGGTGTAGCCGTTGTATCGTTGGTAGAGGGCTTGCATCATGTAGAAGAACATCTCTTTCCAGAACGTGAGAAGGATGAACTTCGCCGTCCGAACGTACTGATACCGTCCATGGACGAGGATTAGCCGTTGCAAAAAGCGGAACTGCGCGATACTGTAGTCTGCCACACGAGCTGCTTGCAGGCCTTCCTTTCCAGAGATACCAATCCCAACATGAGCGGACTGGATCATGGCAATGTCGTTGGCTCCGTCGCCGATGGCGAGCGTCAAGCCTGGGAGACGGGAGCGGATTCCTTTGACGATTTCGGCCTTCTGAGCAGGCGAGGCACGACAGACGATGAAAGAGTCGATGTTGGCGATCAGGACTGTGAAGAAGATCTGGCGGAGGCCCGGTTGGCCAGTGACGATTGAGAGCGTGTGGCCGTCGATCACGACGACTCTGTGGCTGTCGCCGTCGTGGACGATTTCGCTCATTTGGCCGTGGAGGTCGCCTTTGGTGGAGTCGAGAATGTAGATGAGAGATGATGGCTGGCAGATCTGAGCCGAATGAGCGATGTTGATAGCTGTCTCGCGCTTGTCGCCTGTCAGCACCCAGATACGAATGTTGGCTCGTCGGAGACGGTCGATGGTTTCTGGAACGCCCTTTTGCAGCTTGTCCTCAATCGCCGAAGCGCCAAGCATATCGAAGCCTTGCTCAATCATCTCCCCGGCTGCTTCGATGCGTTCCTGTCGATGTACCAGTGAGGTCGTGGCTTCCTGATAGACTTTCTTCCAGGCGTCGTATTCATCCTCGTCGAGATACTTGTGCGAGTAGAGCAGTGTTCGAAGACCCTCGGTCGCGAAGTCGTCAATGTGCTTGAAGCAGCGGGTGAATAGCGTGGAATCGTCGGCGTTCTCGAACCGCTGCAGATCGTCTTGAAGGCTATGCCGAACGGGATGCATGCCAGGTACCTCGAGAGTCACCCTGCTGATACCAAAGGAAGGCCGGACGTCCATCGAGCTTCTGCCGCGAAGATGCAAGCTTGGCCTGGCTCCAAAGCTGTTTCGAGGCTCCTGTTGCTCGCTCTTGCGCTGCTTGCGTCGTCCAACGTCCATACTGCGTCTGACTTCTTGCGATTTGCGAGCGGCCAGCTCATTCTGTCGCAGACGAGGAATGATAGCACTGTCTGCACCTTTGCAGATGAGCCAGATACGGCCGTCAGGACAGCGCACCACGATCGACATTCGCTTCCGCTTGCTGCTGAACTCGATCACTTCCATGATCTCGTAGCTTTCCATTTCTTCGCCGACTTTCAGGTCGATTCTTTGCGAGGACCGCTGAATAAGGAGGAAACCCATGTCTTGGGCGGCCCGTACGAGCGCAAGTTCATCCGGGGAAGAAGCTTGGAAATCAATCTTGCCATCATTGACTTCTGGCAATGCTGTGTGGCATATAGCTAAACCAAGGATGAATTCGCGAGCCTTGCGGGCTACCGTAGATCTCGGGTCGTGCTTCATGATGTCGAGAAGCTCTTTGGTAGTCCGTTGCGTATTCGTCGACCGCGTGCGATTGAGAGATGGCCGGGAGAGCGCCTGGGATACTCGCGGCTGCGAGACTTCGCGGTTGGGACTCGGTACTGCGAACTCTTCAACAACCACGCCGTGGGTTCCAGCGCTTGGCCCTGTCTCAACCTTGATATCCTCTTCCGTGACTTTGGAAACATTCTTTTCCACGACCTTCTCATGCGTTATCTTTGCGGTTTCGGCTTCAGACTCATTACCATGCATCCAAACAACACCGCCTAAGCTCATTCCTCGAAAGCGCATCACATTCTCAGTCAATGTACCAGTCTTGTCAGACAGCACATAGCTGACCTGTCCTAGGTTCTCCAAGATTGTGTTTGTATTGCAAATCATCGGCGTATTCGACTCTTGGTCAAACATCTCGACGTCGCTCTGAACCATAAGCATCTGTCCGATCTTGACAATCTCCAAGCTGACATAGAGCGCCAGTGGAATGACGTTGTTGAACATGATGAGGAACCCGACAATGATCTGCTTAAATTGAGGAGCGGCATTCTCGAGATACCAAGTACTGGCCTCGAAGTCGTCGTGCCACATGAGGTAGCCTGCAGAGCATCCGACGGAAAGCACCACGACGTAGAAGATCAGCGTTATGACGACCTGGTTTGCGTACTTCTCCAGACGTGGTTTCTTCGCCTTTGGATGATGGTTGGCATTCATCCGAATCTTGCACTCTTCTCCTGAGTTGACAACCAAGCCAATGGCGTAGTCGGTGTTTCGCAGGACACTGCCTCGGAAGACCACCTCGTTCAAAGTCAAGGGGAGAGTCTGGTCGTTGACAGTGACTTTGCCGTTGAAATCGTAGAGATCCTTGTTCGGGTCCTCCAGTACGAACTCGGCATGACAATGCTTCAAATCGCTGAGATTGCGGCAGCTACGCGACAGCGCAGGCAAAGCTTGCTTGCTCTTGAGGTTGGTCTCTCCGTCCAGGGCCATGGTCTCGATGAAGGCAACACCATTCTCTCCATCTGCGTAGAGGAGTGCAATGTCCGCAGGCACAGGCTCGTCCCGCTTGAGCTTTATTATGTCCCCGACTTTGATGCCGTGCCATTTGATCTTTGCCCATTGTACGTCTTTGTCCTGATCAAGCTCGATCTCTTCAACCACCTCCGCGTTGGCTGACTTGGCCTTCCAGCGCAAGACTGATAGATCCGAGAATGTCGACACGGCTCTTTCTAGACGTCTCTTCGCCTCTGCTTCATCGCTGACATGGTCATTCGACCGTAACACCGAAGCCAATTGATTGTTCTCGGTCTTGTCCATGCGATGGCGACAGTAGTCATCGTATCCCTCCTTGATCACGGTCAGGAGGATGAAGAAAGTGAGCGGGAGAATGGTCGTGTAGTTTCCGGTGGTAGACAGTCCAGGGATCGTCTGTGGAACACCAATGCATATGAAGAACATGTTGTGCAACCGAGTGCATTGGAACAGCAGCTGTCTTGGGAGAAAGTCCCAAAAGGTATATCTCGAGGACCGGATCGTATTGGATATGTATCCATGGCCGCGACGTTCGTCGACAAGGGACTCTTCATGCATTGCTCGTAGTGGGACATGTCTGCCATCTTTCGAGGGTGGCAGCGGCTTCTGGCGCAGGACAAGCTCAACGAAATAGCGCTGGTAGATGAGCTCTGCGGGCTGCTGGACTCGCCGCGCAAACCAGCTCTCCTGCTCCTCGTTGGACACGAAGATCCGTCGTCGTCGTGCAGAGGCGCCACTGTCGCCGTCGTCGTCCGCACGGTCCATCGTTGTTCTTCTTTCAACGGCCACCCCGCCGCTTCCAGACGTCGAGTCTCGTTAAACGCGGTGGAGCATTTCTCGGCTGCGGTTCTCCAGGAACGACAGGAATCCGTGACTGGGTTTCACGGCAGAAACGAAGGTGAATGGAGAGGACAATAAGGTCACAGGCACTCAGAAGCGAACGACATGGCCGCGGGCGCAGCAGAAGCGAAGGAACAGCGCTTGAGGTGCGGTGGTGATGATCGATGATGGTCGAGAATCCTCCACGCCTGCCGCAACGTTGCGATTCGTCACTTCCCATTGGCTCGTGCGCCGTATCCACCTCGGCTCCACTCCCAAACATTCACTCGCCACCCTCTTCACATGAACATTTTGTAAGGACCTAACACGCGACAGTCGGACACCATGGCGGTCAACATCAGAGTCGTAAGGCACGATGTTCATCTAAGTCGGCCCGTCAGCTTGAATGCACGGCATTCTGCCTGCCGCTATCTCCAAAATCGCCATGAAAGAGAAAAGACTACCAGCAATCCTTCAGCTTGGTGTCACAGACGATTTGTGAGACGTGATGCGTGGAGCATGGCAGAAATCACATTTCTGGGCATTATTTTAATCAAGCCTTTGCGGACAGGTTCCATCCAACTTTCGACCACCCAGTCAAGAAGATCAAGCCAGCGCTGCAAATCAGCATAGCACCGCAGAACGCCTGCATTCCCACCCAACTTCCAGCCTGGCCGACGATTGCGCCAGCAACTGGCGTCCCAACGAGGATTCCCAACGCAGCGAAGAACGTATTTGTCCCTAGTCTCCCACCGACCATACCCAGAGAGGGGGTAATGCTGACCACTGAAGCCGGCTGTAGACTGACAAAAGCGCCGCTGAAAGCGCCGTACAGAAGCGACCAAATCACCAACCCGGCCGTGGTCGGCTGCATTGCGATCCAACAGAAGGCTAGAATCCCGGCTATTGCTGTGCAGGTGGTAAGAACGTTGAGTGGGCCGAATCGATCTGCCAGCATTCCTGGAAGGATTCGACCCGGTATACTGCCTGCTGAAAGGATCGGGAGCATGTAGAAAGCCAAGGTAGGACCGAAGCCGATTCGCATCGCATATTGAGAGATGTAAAAGAACGGAATGTAAAGGCCACAGAATCCAGTGAATGCTGCGACTGCAAAGAGGTTGAAAGATCGTTCGCGAAATCCGGAGAAGTCGACTATCTTTCGACGTTTCGCTGGGTCAGGAGCAGACCGTGGCCGGAGGAAAAGGCAGGGGATGACGAGAGTGCCGAGTGCAATGAACCCAATAACTCGAGTAGCCCATCCAAAACCAAGCATGGGCTGCAGGTAATGAAAGGTGATCGGATAGACGACTCCGCCAACAGAGCTCCCTGAAGCAGCGACCCCGATCGCCAGAGCACGATTCTTGGAAAAGTAGCCTGGTATCACGGCGACACTGCAGATGAACAAGGGCCCAGCTCCCAAGCCAACACAGATCCCTTGTGCAAGTATAAGCTGCCAGAACTCTTTGCAAAGGCTCGTCATCATCAGGCCCAAGACGACGAAGACGGAACCAGCGAGGACTAGAGGGCGAACAAAGCTGACGTCGAATAGCGGTCCGGTGAGCATGCTCATGAAGCATAACAAGAAGGCGCCTATACTTCCGATCCAGGAGATGTCGCTGTCGCTGGAAGAAGGTATGAGGGTCGTGTGGTAGAACTCTTGGAAGACGCCAAAGGTGTTGAGGAGACCTGTGGAACGACATCGTCAGCTGTGAAAGGCTTGAACGTACGAAACCAGCGTGGTAAAGATTAGAGACTGAGATAGTTACTCACCCCATGAGTTCAGGAAAATAGCGAAGCCGCACAGCACTTGCAGCCATGCTCTGGCGCTTGACGGATTCTGGGACGCATTTTGACCTGGAGACTTCTGCGTCTGCGTCTGCTGTCCTTCAGCTTCATAGAACGACTGTCCAGGAGCCTTCGTCTCATTTCGCGAGTTCACTGATTTTTCGCTGATGGAGGACATCTTGAGAGACTTCCAATGTCCAGGTTGGAGTACCAAGCAAGCGGAAGGAGCGAGATCCTGCAATCCTGCATGCTGAAAAGACGTTCAGGGCGATTTGAGAAACCATTTTGTCTTTCCACGTCATGTTCAGTACCGCTGGCATGTGAAGCAAATGACGTTCGAAGACTCTGAGGCGCGAAGGCTGAAATATGGGACGGGCGGCCTTGTGTGGCATCCAAACCACATGTATGGTGTCGAGATCGACAATCATTGCTGCTCTCGGGCATCGCACAACCAAAACGCGAAGCTTCACAGCGATAAGAACCGGAGGCCTTAACGCTCCATCGTCAGGCACGAAAAACGATCTCGGTGTCCGTTGCATCATGCAATGCAGCTTGTGCATTCACACATGCGGCGGTCGGCGTCCCGATTGGATCCCGAATTGAACACAGCATTTTTCGGCAGCACCGACTTGCATGCAATACGCAGGAGGCTCCCAGTCGGACTTGCCTGGTGAATGGTGCTGAGGAGAGATATATCGATTTGGGAGAAGGCACATTCAACCTCTTCGTCCACTTCACTTTACACTTCTAGCGCAACCATGACCGCCGATGGGGATAATTCCCAACGAGGCGTCGACAGCATGAATGGCAAACCAGGACGCCGTTATTCAGGTCAAACCCCCACGAAGATACCACATACACACCAAAATGGAAACCTTTCTCCGTCGGGCGAACATCTCATTTGGGCCAAGAAGCATCACGACAGACTCGAGAAGATTCGAAAATCGGCGATCAACAACACACACATGACCGATATCGTGATCGATGGCCAGAACTTGCGACCAGCTGACATGGTGGCTGTAGCAAACGACAAAGCATCCGTCCAAATCACCACCGACTCGGCCATCAGGAAGAAGATCGATGCCAGCGTCGACTTTCTCAAACAGCATCTCGACGCAGGCAATGTCGTCTACGGCATCAACACCGGCTACGGAGGCAGCGCGGACACTCGAACTCGCAACTATCAAGACCTTCAACGGGGCCTCATTCAGCATCACAATAGCGCCGTACTGCTCTCGCAAGACGTTCAGCCTCATCGGGACGCATCGTCACTGAAGTCGCACGCATTCCCACGGAATGTTGTGCGAGGCGCCATGCTGACCCGATGCAACTCGCTGATGCGTGCCCACTCTGCAGTCCGGCTTTCAGTCATCGAAGCCCTCGCCACTCTGCTCAGTCACGACTACATACCAATCATACCATTACGTGGTTCTATCTCAGCCTCTGGAGACCTCACTCCTCTGTCCTACATCGCCGGTGCCTTAGAGGGAAATCCTGACATCTACTTGGATTGTGACCTTGGCGATGGAACAAGAACGATTCTCCCAGCAGACCAGGCTCTGCATAAAGCCGGCCTATCACCAATCACCCTGGATCCAAAGGAAGGGCTCGGGCTGATGAATGGAACGGCAGTTAGCTGCGCCGCCGGTGTGCTCGCTCTGCATGAGACTCAGTACCTGGCAATCGCAGCTGAAAATCTGACTGCAATGTTTGCGGAAGCCTCTCGTGGTTCAGCGGACAACTTTCACGACTTCATCTCCCAAATTCGACCACATGCAGGCCAGGCTGAGGTGGCCGCGAATATCTCGAGACAGTTTCGGAACTCCAAGTTAGTGGTTGGCAAGGATGCCAGCACTGCAGGGCTTTATCAAGACCGATATGCTCTTCGAACAGCGCCTCAGTGGATCGGACCTCAATTGGAAGATCTGAGCCTTGCGGCAAAGCAGCTGGAGACTGAACTCAACTCTACGACTGACAACCCACTTATCGACGCCGAAAATGGCCACATTCATCACGGAGGGAACTTCCAAGCCGTCTCTATTACTTCCGCGATGGAAAAGACCAGAAGCGCCCTCCAGATGCTAGGCAAGCTCATGTTCGCACAGAGTTCTGAGCTCATCAACCCCATGCTCAACGCTCACGGCTCGCCGAATCTTTGCTTCGATGATCCGAGCGTATCCTTCACTTTCAAAGGCGTTGATATCAACATGGCTGCCTATATGTCTGAGCTGGGCTTCCTCGCGAATCCTGTGAGCTCACATGTTCAGTCTGCCGAGATGCACAATCAGGCTGTCAACTCTTTGGCTCTGATATCTGCTCGCTATACGATGGATGCGGTCGAGCTTGTGTCCCTCATGACGGCGACTTTCTTGTACAGTCTGTGTCAAGCATTAGATTTGCATGTCGTGTACATTGAGACCATGGAGCAGATTGAGCAACAGGGTCAAGCCGCTTTCTTCAGGATGTTCGGCTGCGTGTTGTCGGAGGAGGAATTGACGAAACTTTGGCCGACGCTGCACTCGGCCATTCGATCTCGACTGCTCGCCAACAAGAACAAGGATACTTCACAGCGAGCTGAGGCCGCTGCTGAAGCAACTGTTGCTCAGCTCACGAAAGCTCTCCTGAACTACCCGTCTACGAGTGATTCCACGTCTGCGCTACGACTGATCGATGACTGGACGAAGGAGTGCTCGAAAGTCATCGAATCAGCCATTCATGATGTCCGACAACGATTCGGCAATTCGAAAGAAGGACCCACGACTCTGCAGTATCTTGGCCATGGCTCAGCTGTCATGTACAAGTACGTGCGTCAGGAGCTGGGTGTGCCGCTTCACAAGGGCCTCATCGAGCATCCAACACAGCCTGAAGTGGAACGGGAAGGCATCTCAGTGGCCAAGGAGGAGAGGCGAACAATCGGAAGTCGGATCACAGTCGTCTACGAGGCCCTTCGAGATGGGCGGATGCATGGTGCTCTGATTGAGAGTATGAGCTGAGCAAAGGGGTTAATGGCGATGTGAATGAAAGGCTTTCGGTATGCAATCGTGATATAGAGATACAGATATAGAAATAGAGTGGGTTTTACTTATGTTGACAGCTGGAACTAATGTGCTCCTCCAACTCAAGTCCGCACGCTCTCTGAGATCGTTGCATCTGCATAAAATATGATAAGAGATTGACGACCCATATGTTCTCTCACGGGGTACAATCAGGTCGATCATCGCTTCGTCCCCAAAATAAGCATCATCGGCCACCTCACAACAATCCTCCTCTCACCCAACACCCCCCTCAACCCCTCCAACTCCTCCCCAATCTGCTCCAGCAACGGCAACTGCGGTGCAAAGTTCACAAAGTACGTCGGAAAAAACTCAAACCCAACCTCCTTCTCAATGATCCCATCCTCCACAACCATCTTCTCCTCCCCTTCCCTGACCATCGACTCAGCCGCCTGGATCCACTCCGGCCAAGGGTGCTCATTCGGCATGGACTGGATCCTTCGAACGTTTTCCCAGAGTTCTGGGTCGAAGACGACGTTGTCGTAGCGGGATTGACCGGTTCCTGTGCCGGAGGAGTTGGCAACGGGAGACACATTCTTGTCAATCCAGACCATGATCTTCTCTTTGCACTTTCTGATCAGAGGACCTGCGGGATCGTCTGCTGGGGCTATGGGGACGGAGCCGTAGCTGAAGGCTGCGAAGGTTCCTCCTGGTCGGAGGAGAGGGGTGAGTTGGGTTGTGAGGTTTGCGGCGTCGCCGAAGTGGATGCAGGTGCCGGCCGTAATCATGTCGACTTGTCTGCGAGCGGGGAAGTCCTCGAGGTTGAATTCGTGGAATTTGCGTTGGAGGAATGTTATTGATCCTGCTTCTTTTTCGCTTTGGAATCGCTTCTCTGCTCGGCGGTTGTATTCTTCGCTTGGATCGCTGAAGACTACATGCTTGAACTTTTGGAGCAGGACTTTGCTGACTGTTCCTCCGCCGGCTCCAACGTCGAGTGCGGTATCGTAGTGTCCGCCATTGGAGTCATGATGTTGGAAGATCAGATCATACAGTGCGTCTGTGTAAGGCGGTCGATGAGATTCGTACTCGTCCCAGTCTACCTCGTTGCAATCCCAAGCTTTCTCCACGATGTCTTTTCTGACCGGCATGGCGCGGCTGAAGTTCTCAACGTCTCCAAAGAGATGCTCGGGAGTTGAGGTCAGAAGTCTCTGTTGGATGTTCGTCGAGCTGCTGAAGATTTCTCTCAAGAAGTCGATATCTCTACAGCTGACTGATGATCCGTGAGTCTGACTTGTACTTTATACCACTCGCCGATCCCGCAGGAGCTGAATCCCTGCTCCCGTTCCTCTGTACGCGTAGATCGCTTAGTCTTTTCGCACTTTAGACAAGCTCTCGTTAGATCGATCCCAAAATGTACAGACATACGCTCATTGATGACAACGGCTATGAGACCTCTCTTGGTTCCCTCCTGTCGACAGCTCCTCAGGGCGCATATCTGAACCCCTCTACACCCTCCAAAACCCTCACGTTGCCTTCATCAGCCAATCGATTCCTGCGTCTGAAGTACATGCTGAGCGAGAAGGTGATGGCAATGAACAAGAACTGCATCCCAATCGTGCTCCACATTCCAGGAAAGTACTCAGGGGCGTCTTGACTTCTGAAGATTGTGCTGCCACAGATGCCCCCAATAGCTCCGGCACTGATCACCGCCGCGCTAGCTACGCCCTTCTTCTCCAGCCTTCCGGTTTGATTCGGGACGTACGATAGAACGCTCGGTACATTCGACTGAATACCATATGAGGCCACGAAGAGACCAAAATATCGAACGGAAGGTGGACGAGCATAGAGAATGATGAGAAGACCGGCGATAGCAAGGAGAGCCTGGCAGCACATGATCGGCCATCGAAGCTTGATCTTGTCCGAGATCCAAGCTGCAGCGATACTGCAGATGACCGAGAAGACGATTGGCGGCGTGGACAGAAGTTGAGCCCGGACGTACGAGAACTTCAGACCTTCGCGGAGGATGATCGGGGCAAAGTAGGCAAGGGAGTAGATGCTGGAGGCCGCGATGAAGTATTGCAAGGAGCTGAAAGACACCATCGGCATCTATCATCTTTGGGTAAGGAGGATGAGACTTACTAGAGCATGAGCTTCCAGTCCCAAAGCATTACCAAAGTCTCCTTCCAAGATGGATGCTTTACTTCGTCTTTGTCATGTGCCAGGCGGACCCTCTCGAAAGCGATGTGCTTCTCTCGTTCGTTCAGAAATCTAGCTCGCTCCGGAAACTCGATCAGGAAGAACGGCGTAGCAATGCCCGCAACGATTGTCATCAAGCCTTCCACCTAGCACATCGTTAGCAGCCAGATGGTTTCCCTCTCCTGTATCTATCACTTACGATGAAGATCCACCTCCAACCCCTAGCATAATTGCCATCGCCGACCTCAATCAAGCTCAACCCATAAGCTAGAATCGGTCCAAAAGCCGCACAGAGCTGCGAAGTCATCCAGAATCCCGAGATTCTCTTCGCCATCTCATAAGGCTTATACCAGGAGCTCACAATGAAGATACCTCCAGGCAGCAATCCAGCCTCGAAGATGCCCAAGATGGCTCTACAGGCAGCAAGGCTGTTCCAGTTGCGCACGAAACCCATTCGCAGGACTGCAACGCCCCAGGCGACTGTGAGGAAGGACATCCAGATGCGGGAACCGATGCGGCGGACGAGCTGCAGAGGATACATCGTTAGCAAGCAGCATCGTTTGAGCTCAATGCTGGCCTTTTGAACTCACCCAATTTGACGGTATCTCGAACAACCAATAACTCGGAAAGAACACCAATAGCGTAATGCTGTACCTCGCTCCAACAGTCAATTGGAGGTCCTCTGCCATGCCGGCGATGTACGCGAACGGCATGTTGGCACGATCCAGCAGTGAGAGACCAAAGATAATGCAGAGCATTGGAAACACTCTCAAATCGACCTTGCGCTTTACGGCGGCTTCTTCTTCGGGCGTCCAGTCTTGGTGAGGCACGTACTCGGATGATTTGGGGGAGACATCCTCAAGTCGAGACTCGAAATTGATGCCTTTCTCGTCCATTGCGGAGGCCATCGTCAACGAAGGCTTGAGTCAGTAGTCAAGACAAGTCTCGAACACAGACGAATTTCGTCCCCGGTTATATCTCTTCCCATGCGGGGCCATACAGACTCGCGAGGTTACTCCTCTCCAAAGCCAAGCCCTGCAGCGGCAGCCACGAGGCACATTGAGCGTTGCATTGGGCAGGTACATAGGATCGACAGCTTGGCGGTATGTCTTTGGTCGGATCCGATGCATGGTCACCACGCTTCCTTTCGAACAAGTCTTGGGCTAGATTACCTGCTGTGAGTTCCACGTGCAGCGGGGTTGATCGAAGTGTAAGTTGTGTGAAGATGGCCAAGAGAACGAAAGGATCCGGTCTTGCAGCTGATTCATTGTGGCGTATGAGATTTAGTCAGCGCTGCAAGAGAGGTACATGTACGTACCCTTTCGAAGGATTCGACTTCCTCAGAGATTTTGAGAAGCGTTCTTGATGTCTTCGAAGACACTTCTCAGAGCACCCTTCTTCAGCTCCACCAAGACGGTCTCGTGATTGCTTCCCGGCCATTCCTTGCTCTTCACATCCACGGCATCCTTGACACCCTCTTGCAACCAGCATTCTTCGAAGAACTTCGCTCCTTCAGCACCGATCATCATGTCGCTCTCCGCGAAATGCAACCGCACTTTCAACTTCGAAGCAGAGGGATCCTTTCGTAACCGCTCCTTGTCACTCTCAGCAATAGTCTTGATGCAAGTCATGTAATCATCACAAGCACCCCAAGAGACAGTCCCGCGGGCTTTGGAACATAGCAGAGCTTCGTCGTTTCCTCCTTTCAAACCTTCTGCGATTATGTACTTGAAGTGAAGACTCTCGAGTTCCTTGGCCGTCGACTTGTCCACGCCGTACCTGGCTTGAGATTCAGCTTCGGCTTCGGCGTCTTCTTTGGGCTCGCCGCTCGAGAAAAAGTTGCCGATTGAGGATGCGATACCGCCAGACCACGACGCAGCCGGCATGATGTTTTGGCCGACAAAGTTGCTGATGCTGCTCCAGGCGGAGAAGACTCCTGTAGGAAGGCGCTCGACCAGACTCATGAGTGCGACTTTAGAGTGCTCGCTATGTACCCAGGGGGCTGAAAACCATCGTCAGTCGAGTAATTGGAAACCTGAAAAAGCTCAGTATACCAATGAAAGCAACCAGCGGTGCTTTGGGGTCAAGAATCTGTGGTAGCCGGAGCAGAGTGTTGAGTGTGTATACCGTACCAGCGCTATGTGTGAATAGCGCTACATCCTTGACGTTGAGATGCTGGAGAAGAGCTGGTACAGTCTCGAGCCAGACTTCAAGTCGTATGTCCAGTGGAACGGGCGTGGACCCTCCGATGGCTGGGCTATATCGTATCAGTCTCGTTCTTTAGCCCGTTGCTTTTTATGAATTACCGATCGACGGCGATGCCCCTGATTCCGATGTCGTTGGCCAGTTCGTCGAAGATCAAGGCCAAGTATCGTGACCCAAACATGGGTCCGACGAACAGAAAGGCTGGCAAGCTTTCGTCTTGGAAGTTGCTTGTCGTTGCGAATGTCACTCTCAACTTCTCATGGGCATCTGTCCGAGGCAGCCAAATGTGTTGGTGTAGATGTCGTTGAGCCAGCATTCGAATGGCTGTGGCCTGGCGGCTCGACTTGGATTGCTCCGTCTGTGTGGTAGTCGACATGGTCAAGCAAACCTGGTAAGGTAATGGGAGAATGCTTGACAAGCGCAAGGCAGGTACAGAGGTCTTTGGGAGTTTTCTTTCGCTCTCGTACCTCTCGAACCAGCTCCAGCTGAAGCAGAGGTCTGAGATCGGCTTCTCCGCAGCTCGTTGGCGAGGAGACCAATGAAATTGCAGGGTTGCACACAGGACCAAAGCGCTGGATTGACTGGCCTTGAGTTTATATATCTTGGTCGTTCAACATCTGCATCATGATGTTGCCATTGCCTCTCTCTGTTGTTAACACTGTAAAGCGACCTGGGCAACGCTCATGGCAAGGGAAGATAACCCGATGATCCAGCGAAACAGGTCCTTGACAGAGGCTTTCTTCTCTCGTTTGCGAGCTTCCTCACTCTGCTGCTCGATGGCGGCCTGGACCCGCTGGACAATGTCGTCGTTGAGCCTGCGTTCGTCCTCTTTGCGGATATCGATACTGTCGGTGTTCACATCGCACAAAGTGGCATCGTCGTCAAAATCTGCTTCATTCTTGGTGTGTGCTGCTCTTGCTCTCTCTTCGTCTTGTTGACGAGCCTTGACGATGAAAGAGAAGGCAGAGGTCCTCTTCAGACTCTTGCCTTGGGCCATCTCTTGTTCGAGGTTCAAAGTGATATTGGGTTTGCTGGCTAGCCTTCGAATGATAGCCTTCGCAGTCTTGTGGTTGTCATCGAACCTGCACATGACAGAGCCACCTGCAATCATTTCTCGCCAAAAGTCTCTGCGAAGGTCACCCTCTCGCACAGCGCAGTGCTGCTTTCGTTGGTCCTCGATTCGTTCTGGCCAGTGGGTTGTGACAAGGAGGACATTGCCGTAATTCTGCTCGCCGCATATTCGCTTGATGAGTTCGAACTGTCGCAATGTCTCGCCGGTCATCCGTTTCGCCGTAATGTCGTAGAGGTACAGAATTCCTCGCAGGTGGACGCCGAGTTGACTTTGCAGGGTCAAAGTCTGCGCAATCTCTCCCAAGATCTTTGCGTCTGAGCGGCGGAAGTCTTTCCAAGTGTCATTGAAACCAGGCGTGTCGACAATTAAAAATTCATTGCCGTCGACTTTGGCAGAGATGAGCTCCGGTTTCGAAGTGCAGGAGGAGAGATGTGCCGACTCCCTCACCTCCTCGACGTCTTCTCCCAACAGTTTATTGCAGAAATGGCTCTTTCCCGCCCCGGTCTGGCCAAGTACGAGAATCATCGGCGCGAAGGTTTCTTCAAGATCCAGCTTACTTACAATCGAGTTCGCCATGGTCAAATATGGTCAGCAATTCTTTCGGCGACTGGACAGCTGCGAGGTCAAACACGACGAGAACACTCTCAGCACCACCTGCAGCACGTGGTGTCCAAGAGGCCGCCAGGCAATGCAGCACCGCCACCACACCACCTCTCTGGGAGCTTCGCGAGGGCCTGGAGGGCGTGGCATTATTGATCGATGCAGCCCGCAATGGAGCCCTCGGCCCTTGGCGGGCCTTGGAGTCCGATGAGGCCATGCGACGAGGCTGGCCTCATGATGATCGAAGGCTTTTGCTGTAACATGTTTAACAACATCGACAAGTGGTGAAGAAGAAGCAGAAGAAGGGGAAGGAGAAACCGCGACGCGACACGAGCCCAGCGGATCATCGGCGCGGACTCCCGGCTGCTGACTGAGCGAGCTTTCACCGACGATGCCTCGAAGGCTGGTAGTCGGAATCGATTATGGAACCTCAAACTCTGGCGCCGCCTATGTGCTCTTCGATGCGAGATCTACTGACGGCAATGTCGACATCGAAGTCATCAAAGATTGGCCCCATGCCGCCAGCAGTCACTATACTTCTGACAAAGTGCCCTCCGACATAGCCTACGATGCGGACAAGAAACCCGTCGGATATGGTTTCAATATCCCGAACGATGCACAGAATCTGCAGTGGGTGAAGCTGTTACTTGAGCCAGATGATCTTCGGAACAAGAGTGCAGCAACTGCGTCGAGAGTATGGCGATCATACGAACAGCTGGATGAGAGACATCTGGACAAGAAGCCCGTAGACGCGGTCGCAGACTACCTCCGGTGGCTCTGGCGCCTCGTAAAGGCCAAGGTCGAACGAGACGAAGACGATGACACTATCTTCGAGACCGCCCGACTGACCGTCGTGTTGACTGTTCCGGCGACCTGGTCAGAAAGAGCAAAGTATTCAATGCGAAGAGCAGCGAAAGCCGCCGGTATACCTGAAGCATCGATCAAACTCATATCAGAGCCCGAGGCTGCGGCGATCTTCTCTTTGAAGAAGCAGGCCAAGAAAGGGCAGATACAGACCGGCGACTGCGTGATCGTATGCGACGCCGGTGGAGGCACCGTTGACGTTGTGGCATACCAAGTACATTCGCAAGATCCGCTGTCGTTGGACCAGGTCACGGTCAGCAAGGGTGACTTTTGCGGCGGGTCCTTCGTGGACACAGAGTTCCAAAACCAAGTCAAGCAGATCTTGGGAACCGACTGGGACAGGCTGGATGCGGAGGTCAAGGCGAGGATCGAGGATGAGTTTGAGTACAAGATCAAGCGGACGTACAATCCCCGCGAGCCGAAGCGATATTTCATCCCAGTGGCGGGTCTGGTCGATGACGAGGAGCGCGACATCAGCAATGGGAAGATGAAGATCGATGACGCTGTTCTGAGCCAGGCATTCGATTCCGTCACGACTCCGATCATGACCTTGATTGACGGCCAGATCGCGACGCTAAAAGAGAAAAGTCTCGGGGACAGAATCAAAGGAATCCTCCTGGTGGGAGGCTTCAGTGGCTCAGAGTATCTCCACACCCGCATGAGAGAAGAGTTTCCGGGCAGGAACGATATCAAGATCTGGCGGCCTGATAAGACGTGGACTTCGGTGGTGCAAGGGGCTGTTGCCTGTGAAGCTTCAGGAACTGGAAGTGCTTCGGTGGTCCATACTCGGCTATCTGCGTACAACTACGGCGTTCCGTATGCGACAGAGAGTGGGAAGAAGGTCAAATGGCTTGTTCGAAAGGGCCAACCTGTGCAGACAAATATGGCTACTGAGCCCTATGGGCTTCGGATAGACGATCATGACTGGCTGGATGAAGACACGCACTGCCGCCTGTTGGTACCCTTGGTCCGCACTATGGCGCCTTTGTGACGCCTCATGCTGAGATTGACTGTAGAGTCCCGACGCACTTGCGACATAGCAAGGAGGCGAAGCTCATCCAAGAACGACCACGAAAAGCCTGGCACATTCCCGCAACCCTGGTCCTTTTCCTCGACGGCGCAGTCATATCCTTCAGATGCCGGATCGGTACCGAAGAAGTCGGTGTCACAGACGTGACATATTACCGCGATCCACCAGCAGAGCAAGATCTTCGACGAACGTCAACGCTTTCTATTCCTCCCTCGAATAGCCGCGCCGATAGTGTGATCTCGCAGGTCTCCTCGTCAAGTAGCAGGTCGAATTCTTCGGCGAGCGCTCCCACGAGACCTTCGATCTCGCCACCGTCGAATTCCTGGTCCTCTTCTTCGGGGAGTCGGTTCTTTAAGCCCAGGGCTGGCACGTTCTTTGATGTACCTACTACTATAAGGACGAAACGCGAGAAGAAGCCGAAGGAAAAAGACAGGGCGAAGAAGTCGAGTGAGAAGTCTCATCGTGAGTCTCTTGTGCCGCCGGAAGGGCTTTCTGCGTGTAAGGGAAAGCCTTCGAGCGAGCGGAAGGAGCAAGAGCTGCAGCCTTGGGTGAGTCGGGGCCTCTGAATGTTTGGATGTTGGCTGACGAGTGATCTTTTCATAGATGGCGGAGTTCTCTGGGGCCTTCTAATTGCCGGATAAAACGTCGTCAGGTAACGATGGCTTCGTCGTGGTCTGCTCCCACGAGCTTGTGTACGGGCGAATGATTCATGATAGATCTCGATAGTATGAAATGACGACAGCCTCTTCAAACGCTTGAACGACTTCTGCATCATCTCCCTACCTAGTGAGACCTCTCCGTTGCTCACTGCCATTGCGAGTGCCAAGCAAGTTCCAGCAAAAGTTGCACAAAGAAACTGGTAGAGTTGAGATCCTCCAGCTGCACTCCACGTCCCATTGCAAAACGAATCTTGAGCTTTTTACTTTATCTTCCTTGCACGTAATTAAAAACTATCACTGCCCGATTCAGCAGTACATCAATGCCTCACATGAGCCATGTCATCCTCCCGCGTCTGCTCCTAAGGTTGCAAAAAGGGGTCATGGCACATTCACACCGATACCAGGCGCATGTACATCCCTTCCTATCGCTTCCAGGACTTCGAAAACATCTCGAGTCCACGCAAAAAGATGACCAAACCGCGGATTGAACGCGGGACCTTTTCGGATCCAACGGATGAGGTTGTAAACTATAAGACTATTAGTTTTAGATCAGTAGAATGGCGTTACGGAACGTCCCGAAACGTGATGACCACTACACCATTCGGCCTTTCTTTTTGGTGCAAGTAGACACCAGAAACTTGTGGGAAAAGCTGGCAATATTGTATATGTGGGCTAGATCATTGGAAGGCCTGGTAAGCTGACAAAAGTTGTTGAACGTTGCGATGAATGTTGAGCAACACTTGTCTTTCAATCCTTCCTTTAAGTAGGCCGCAACTTCAGCTAGAGGCCCTACATCATTGCCGGTACATCATGATTGATGAAAGTGAGACAGAGACGAAAGGAGTGCAGGAGAAAGGAGGCAGGCAACGTTTGAAGTAGATTAGTCAAAGACTTTTGACCCATGACACCACGAAGCTTGAAGCCAATACGGAAGACTGCAGCTAGCAATAGCGGAGCAAAGATCACAACTTGGCAGCTTTGAAGGCGTCTCAGCAGGTTGACTATGAGAGCAAGCGTGGCAAACCACCCGTATCAGATACCCAGGTCCTGGAAGCTGTATGAAGAGTTCTAGCTATAACACCTTTGCAGAAAGTCTCTCGCACTGATCAATGTCGGTTTCGCTGCATCTAACAGCCAGATCGGAGGCGGCCGACAGCCTTGTGCCAGAAGCGGATAGCCTTGCGGGCATTTGACCAAACATCATGCAACTCCACCACGCTGTTTTTGCAATGACGCTTGACTTGGTCCAATGAGCCAGTAACACGAACAGACATAAATTCGAGCCATAAGAGAGCCGCCAACTGATAGTACGGTTGTCATATCTCCGCCGACAAGGCCGAATATCTCGACAAGATTGACTCTGTCCAGGCCAATGTAAAGGCGATGAGGCGGCCAAAAGCAGTCTTACAGTTGGAGATCGCTTGATGGCCCGCTCGTTAAGACATGCTTGCTGAGTTCGGCTGAATTAGCCCTGGTTTGGAATACAGCCTCTCTACGAGAATCAAAAACAACACGAAGGAAAATTCTGATAGGACGCCGAACAACTTGAAATGTCTCACACTGTTGAGGACCCTATTACAAGAGCATGATGCTTTGACATAGCTTGAGCAATTGAGAGCTCCATTGGATCGTAGAAGTCCCCAGTCCTTTCTCCTCGGAGACTTCGCGACATTAGCAAACGGTTGAATCCAACGTCTGAAATCTATAAAGTCAGCTTCGGCGCCAGCTTGGGTCTAGAAGGGCGATTCGATCTGGGCGCAACGAAAAATGGCTCAGCGACTCAACTCACAGAGATCATGTGCGCAATGCAAGAGAAACTTGGAGCCAATGAATCTTGTTCTCTGTAACCAATGTCGTCCAAGCCAGCCGATTGAAGAAACAGAGCAAGATACTTTACCAGATCCAGGTCCATCGAAGGGAGTGCCAGACTCTGGCCTCTTGATAGATCAAGCAACCTTCCAAGAAGCAGTGGAGCGTAGCACCACTCAAGCAATTCAGTATCTCGTCGCAGCTGGGCGCATCAAAATACCAAAGCAACCAGAAACACCGGTCCACAAGGTACCACAAACGCCATCTCGCCTACAGAGACGGGATCGATCTCGCTCGCCAACTCGACCCGACGCCCAGCAGAGTACAGATCCGCGTCTTCAACACCGCATCCGCCCATCAATCAATGCGCACAGTCCAATGAAGGACTCCAACGCCATCCCGAAGAACGAAATCTTCGAGAAATACCGTGTCATTATCATGAACATTCGTCCCTGTGCATGGTGTCAATGGGATCTTTACTACGCCAGGCATGCTCATACGCATCGAACGGGCGACTGCAATCACTACCGACACTGTTCTGATCCCTTGCGCTTGCAGGGCTTCGAGGCAAACATGGTAAACAGGCTGAAGGAGAATCAAACGGCTGAAGAGCATAAGGTCTTGCGAGAAGATGCTATTGGAGGACATATCAAGCAGCAGCCCTCGGTGTTATCCCCTCAGCCTGGCATGTCTGGACCAAAGCCTGCCGATGAGCATATCAAACAGCGGGTAAAAGCGGCGTTCAAAGCTCTCGCGGCAACTATGCCCCGAGAGACAGGCGAGTTGGGTGTTGCCAGAGAGCTTAAGAAGCGCTGGCAACAAGAGGCTGAGTCTGCTGGACCGGGGCATGCTGTGTCGCAAGAGCAACGAAACATGATGGACAGGCTTGAGGCACTCATCAAAGGCATGGAGAGGAGAGCAGGTGGAGCAGCATAGAATGACTTGGGTCAACGGCGGTGGGTGGACATGGTCTGAGTTTTAAGTGATCCACTCTATTGTGACGTGCAACCATCTTGATCGCATCGAGAGTATGATGAGATCTTGACATCTCTACCAATTGAGGAGATAGGAATCTGCAGGGTCACTTTCCAGTATTGTCTCATTCTTATGCCAGTGTATCTGAAGACTCATGCGATGAGATCACAGTTCCCACTAGCCGATTTGGTATGCGGAATCTCTTTGCAGGCTATGAGCTTCAGTTCGTAGGTAGGATGACATATTGTGCTCCAATGTGTGCGAATTGCGAGCCCGTTCTATCTTAATCTTTGCCAGAAAAGAGCTGCATCTAAGCCTTACTTGTATGGTGCATTCGCCCGTTTGGTATGCACACTCAAACAATGGGCAGAAGCATCTCCATTGCATTGACATCTTCTGACTTGCCCATCGTCGCTCTCAGATTCCTTGTGCGTACCTTGTGTAGTCTAGCGACTTCAAGGTGCCACTGGAAAGCGTTTGATTCGCGGGAATGAGACGAGTGCTTGGTTCAAATGTCGGAGACTTGCATCCAAACACAAGGGGTATGGCGTCGCAGTAGAGCTAACAAGATCCTGTTCTCTCCAGTCGTCCCTGCTCTTTTGCTGGCCCCAAAAGAATAAAATGTGATTGATATGGGTCGAGAGTCTCGCTCTTTACTTTTCTGATCCGCTGCATGTGAATGCCAAGACTGCACCACCACTGCCGGGATTTCGCCAGATAGACAAAGCCAAGTCATCCGTCCATCCTCACAGAGTCACAACACATGCAACTTCTCAGCAACATCATGTCGGGATACAAAACCAGCTCAAAGTGTCCTGCGCCATCTCGTGAGCGCTCCAAATCTTAGTAACACAGCAGCAGTGAGATGCTGACAGCACTTCAGGAGCACCAGCAGGTGCGCCCAGCGGCCCTCGTGGGTGGTCGCCACCACCACGAGCCTCGGACAGCCGCCGTTGTCAGAATGCGATCGGCGGTTGTCCCAACGTCCTTGAGGCGGACGACATGTCTTCTTGCAAGCCCTGTCGACAGGGAAGAGGACGTTATGAGGCCGCCTCTCAACACCGACAATCGCCCACCATGCAGCCAGTGCTGCGGTCGGCTGTCGCTGCGCCAGCTGCAATGACCGAGATGGAAACACCATTCCCGTCGCAAGAGAGTGTGGCTCCAAGTAATCTCGAGTCGTATCTCACGGCAATGTGGGCCATGGGGCAGCAGATGAGACAAGAGATGGAGCAGAGACCTGACTCCGATGCTCAAAAGCAGGAGCAGATGACTGCGCAACATCGACGTGTCATGGAATCTATAGCAGCCTTGGGTGATATCCTCCAGCCGCCGCCACCATCTGCAGCCTTTTCGAGGATTCGTGGCCGATCCGATTCCCCCGATCGCCAGGACAGACGCCAGCACCGTCAGCGCGATCTACCAACCGGAAATGCTAAGTTCGAGAGGGAGAACCCTGAGGTGATGAATGAGATGCCATGCAGTTGGTGTTTGAAATACAAGAATGTGGCACATAAGGCACATGATCATTCTGTGAGGGATTGCCGTCGCTACAGGGACTCTCGCAGGGAGAAACGCAACGCTTTTGTGAGGAGTAGAAGGTACGCATTGAGGGGGGCAAAAAAGGAAGTCAAAGGCTCGGGCGACGAGGAGGAAGAGGATAGTTAAGATGAGACGACCGGCTGTGAGGACAAATGGTGAAAAGGCCATCTCTCCCAGAGCAAATGCGAGATCTCCGCTATCTCCAACTTCAGACCCGCGCACGGGCCATTAAATCCAGCCAATCAAATTCCACCACCACCCCTTGGCCTGCGCAGCGGGTCTGAAGCCAAAACGTTAGCTTTAGTCAAAACGCTCCTCGCAAAACACGATTTCTACAACTACTAGTCGTATTAACGTAGTAATACTTCGAGGCTATAGAGTAGCTAATTACGAGTTTAATAGTATAAAAATCGTATTAGTATAATAACTATACGACTAACGCTAGCCTCCTTTAGAAGCCTATTTATAGCTAGCTATAGGCTAGTAAATATACCTATTTACTAACCTTCTAGAATTACCTATACGACGCGTAGTAGAGGGTAACTAGACGCGTCTAAATATATTACTATAAGTCGCGAGCTCTTAATTCTTATTCTTCTTCCTATATAGACTTAGAGAGTAAATCGACGGTAATAGTAAGGTACTCTAACTACTCTAAAAGGTATCTAGATATACTTTCTAACCTATTTTAGTATTACTTACTAAGTTTAAGGTATAGTCGTCTCTTAAATTCGTAATCTAGAAGGTCTAATATCTAGAAGCTCGAGCTAGCTATACTAAACCTACTAAACTAATACTAAATTAATACTAAACTACTACTACGATACTCGAGTCTATCTATATATCGTTTATAACTATAGTATAAGACGAGAATATACCTAACTAGCCGCCTATAGGTACTAAATAGGACTCTAAGCTACTAGATAATCCCCTTAGAGCCGCGGCTACTAATCTAGAGCCCTAGTCTAAGCTATTTAGTAATATATTAGAAGGCTTCCTTAATATACTAGGTAAGGAGACCTAGTAGTAGTAGAGTAAGTAGGAAGAAGAGGAGTCTAACGATAAGGATTAGAGTACTTAGGATTAAGGTACTAAAGATTAGGCTACTAAGGAGCTATTACTATATTAACGTAACCGTCTCTAACGTAAGGTAGCCGAGTCGATATCGTATTAAGAATAAGAAGAGATAGATAAGGACGATTTTAAGAGCGAGTCTAATAGTAGCCTAAGTAGTAGTAATAACGATAGCGACTAAGATAAAGAAGAAGAAGATACTAAGGACTATAAGACTAAAGATAATAATAACGACGACGACGATAACGACGATACCGCTACTACGACTACTACTCTAACTCCCTATAAGACTCCTCGTAAGCGTAAGACTAATCGTAAGTCTCTAAAGTTAAGGCCTTAGAAGTATATCGATATTCGCTAGCTTATAAGGGATAAGGATATTACTCTACTAGACTTTATCGAGATATAGGTTAGCGAGCTAGGTATACGTATATACCGTAACTATATAAAGAAGTTAATAGGTACTATACTACGAGAATAGCTTATAAGTATACGGATACTCTACTCTAAGTTAAAGGCCCTTATACGCCTATAGAAGCCCTTCTTCTAGAAATACGACCCTAAGTAGGCTATCGAGAAGAAGATATTATCTAAGATAGAGGAGGTTATCTAGGAGACCGCTCCGAAGTAGTATCGTCTACTTTAGTACTTACTACTATATTATAAGGTAACCGCTAAGGATATAGAGAAGAGTATTACTAACGATAAGTATAAGAGGATCTAGAAGCGTATCGCTACGATAACTTAGATTATAGTATAGTCTATCGCCTTAAAGAAATCGTCTTAGTAGTCTAAGTCCCTTAGTCTATAGCTATATATATCTAGTATAAAGCGGAGGGTTATCGATATCTTTAGTAGTATAGGTCTCTATAGCTTATACTATACGCTATAGAGACTAGCTAGGAAGATAGCTTAGGCTAACTACTAGCGTATTATAGATATTATAAAGTTAAGCTACTAATAGACCTTAACCTATAATAACTTCTATATATCTAAGAATTATAAGGGGGTTTAGGAGATTAGCGGTAGTACTAAGTAGTAGAATATAATAACCTCCTATATCGCTATCTATAACTTAATCCCTAAGGGTAGACTAACTAAGGATATACTCGATCTAAGGAAGTACCTATCGCTAAGGGATATTATTAAATCTATCTTAGGTAATAGGTTCTAGAAGAAGACGACCTTATACTATATAGAGTAGGCTATTAACGTACTATTCGGTAAGGAGCTTAAGGAGCTATTTAAGAAGTTTAACTTTAAGAAGACTAACTATACCTTCTATAAGATATTCTAGGGTAGTAATACGAAGGAGCGCTTTATCTAGCTAGAAATTAAGATTAAACCCTTAAAGAAGACTAAGATTATCTCTCTACTAGTCTTAATATATAACGAATCTTCGATTACTAGTACGTACGAGGTCTATAACGATATCCTCTAGAACTTCCTTAAGCTAGATCTAGACGACGACGCCTTCTAGGAGGAACTACGTATCTTTATTAGTAACTAGATAATAGTTAACCGTAACCGAAGCGTTAAGGTAGAGAGTATTAAAAGTAAGAAGGCGTATAACTATAAGGAGTTTATCGTTCCCTACCTAGTACTCTTCTATATTAAAGTTAACCTTTATAGGATAGTTATAAAGACGTACTATAGTACTAATAGTAATAGAGAGTTACTTACCTATTCTTTAAAGGAAGATACTCGCTACTTCGGTATCTAGAGGTTATCGAAAGATAAGCTAAAGTACTACCTACTTTATAACCTCCTAAACTAGATATATTACTCTCGTATAGGTACCCTCTTTATATAAGAGCTCGTCGATATAGGTAAGCTCGACTTTACGGCTACTACTTACGATACCTAGGCTAACGATAGTAACGGTAAAGGCGGCTCTAGTAAGATTAATATTATTAAGGGCGTAATCTTAAAGCTAAAGCTATTCGACTACTTTACTATTATAGAGAATATCTACTAGAAAGTATTTACTTAGGAAGCGTAGCGTAGTAAGTAGGCTAGCGCTAGTCTATCGAGCTAAGTAGGTCTATTAAGTTAGGCTAGCCTAGAGGTAGAGGATCTAGCCTTTACTACTATAGCCCGAATAATAAAGGAGATCGAGAATACTATAACTATCTATATAGCTACGCGGAAGATAGATACTAGCTAGATTAGCCGAATAATCGACTACTTAATTCTAGCCTTCTTTAGTACTAATATACTAAACTATAGCTATAAGATACTATATCTAAAGTACCTACTTACTACTTCGAAGAAGCTACTCCGAGAGGCGATTCTAAATAGCTTAATCGTTAATCTAACTAGTAAGAAGGGTAGGAGACTAGCGGCTAATAAGCTTAACGAGCTATATAACCTAGATTACGCCCTCGATATTAAGGCTTATAGTAACTTAACTTATAATCTCGTAGCTACGATAGAGCTTATTTCTTAGAATCGTAAGCTAGCCCGTATAATAAGGGATATATTTAAAGCGCTTAGTCTAGTAGAGACTAACTACTATATAGAGAAGAAGGTAGTAAGTAACGTCTTCGTATAAGCCGAGAAGTTATAGAGTAAGGGACTCGTTAAGCCGTAGAACTATACTATTAGTTAGAGCTAGGACTAGGGCTAGAACGGCCTATTAGACGATATCTAGTCTCTTAGAGCCGTAGAACTCGTCGACGCTATTAATAAGCTAAATATATCTAACTAGCGTCTAGTTAGCCGTATTACTACTAGTAGTAACGACGCTATTATCGAGGATCTATTAGATAGTAATACTATCGAGCGTATCTTAGGTACTAATCGTAGTAGTACTACTACGGGTATTATCGATAACGATTCTACTAGTATCTACCTACTATATATCGATATAGATAGCTACGAGTATATCGAGTTAACGATAATAGATCTAATAGAAAACGGTAGTAGTAGTAGAATCGGAGCTAGCTTAGTAGGCGGACTAGGCGGAGTAGGGGATATATTATCGAGTAAGTTCTAGGTATAACTAAGAGGTTATCCCTTCGCCTAGTATAAAGGTTTTATACGTAGTAGTAGTCTAACTAGTAGAAGGTTTTATACGCGGTAGTTTAACTAGGTAGAAGGTTTTATACGCTATAGTTTAACTAGTAGATAGATAGTAGGATTTATATTTAACGAGTATAATTGCGTATAAAATACTCGATAGACGAGGAGTATTAACGTAGGCTAGTATTTAAATAAGTTCGTTTTATTACTTCTTCTCTTCTTCTCTTCTTCTCTTCTTCTCTTCTTCTCTTCTTCTCTTTAGTAGTAATATAGTATACGCCCTTAGCGCGGTCGTTATTATATCTATTATTATTACTACCGCTACTACTACTATTATTTATAAGTCGTTTACTTATACTAGTCGTAGTACCCTTAAGCCTATTACCGTCGAGCTAGCTAATATAGCCGAGCTAGCTAACGTAGCTAAGCTAGTATAACCCGGCGCCTATAGACTAACCCACCCACGTGCGCTAAGTAGGTAATGGAGCCGGAGAAGGGTTATAGGCGATAGATCTTAATAGAGGGTGTAATATAGCTCTATTAGCAGGTTCGGATATGTAGAGGTATTTATATATATAGAGGTACTTCCGAAGGAAGCTATAAAAGAAGAGAAGAAGTTTACTATATAGGATTTTACTATATCTATCTATGTCGCATAATGTACAAGAAGCTAGTCGTGCGTATGTAAAGTAGGTGTCGTAATGCTAATAAAGGTGCTCGCCGCTCGGAGGTTAAAGGTAGGCGCTAGTAGCCTCGGCATTTGCCGTAGAAGCTAGCTAGCTAGCCTATATTCCCTCCCTTACTATAAGTCTAACCCGTAGACTTACACCTTCATGCCTAGAAATTAAACGCAATCTAACATAGAACAAAGGAAAACATTAATTAGAAACCTTAATCTATAGCACTATCTATAGCGTTTATACCCTAGCGGGGTGCGAACGATAAAGAGCTTACTCTAGTATATTCCCGTCCTTATCTATAGCTACACCGTCGTCGTTAATAAAATTGCCTTCTAAGATAGACAACTCCTCGCCTTCTAGGAGTTTAGGAATAGGTACCTCGAAAGTAGACGGCAACCTACTAAAGTCCCTATTATTGTTAAAGTAGGAGTTATTACCGAAGGCCTTCTTCTCCATCCCCTAAACGACCGCCTACTTCTTATAGAATTCGTTCGCGGCCGTAGTGCGATACTTACGGAGCTAGATTAACTACCTAGAGTTAGCGTTGTTCGGTCTAGCGTTATAGTGCTCCTATAATATACGGCATATCTTATACTAGTTATTAATAACTATCGGATCGGACTACCGACGCTAAGCAATTAATACATCCCTAATAGGCTAAGTTGAATCTATCTTAATCGTAGCCGGAAAGCGGAAGGGGATCTTACCGAAGATGTTAGCGAATCTAGAAGGTGTTACCTTTAGAGCTACGAGATCGCGGTAAGACGCATTTAGATTAGTCTAGCTACTACTGCTAGGAATCTTAAGTGCTTCTCCCTAGGGGTTCACCTTAACGAGCTAGGGGAACAAGTTAATTCGCTCCTTAGTTTGCTTTTAGGCACCGTATAGTAGAGAAGGTATGGAAATTCGAATATCGAGCTTGCCGTATAGAACAGGCTTCTAGTTAGTGTCGTACTTCTTAGCGTCTTTAGGTGTCTATATCTTCTTATCGATAGTTTCGATCTTAGCTTTAAATTGTAGTCCTCGGCGGTCCTTAAGTAACTTTACCTAAGGATCCCACTTCTTACGCTTATATATACCGGGAATAATAATAGTATAGTTACTAGTATCTTCGGCTAGAAGAGTAAGCGAGCCCTATATTATATTCTACCTACCCTTAGGCGTATATATACGCTCGATGTTAAAGTCTAAGTAGCGGAAGGCTTAAGCTCCTATATTGCTCTCCTTAGTACTACTAGCCCTATATTAATCCTTAATATAGTAGGAGTATAACACAAGGGTAGGGTAAGAGTCCGGGCGTAGTAGTATATAGAGGAGGTAGTAGATAGGGTTAGTCCTTATTAACTACTAAATTAATCCGTAAACTATAGTACGTCCCTATCCTAGGTTGTACTTCTCTCGAATTAAGCGCTAGTACTATCGATATATCCGCACCTTATCTATAGTAACGTCGTAGATTATGTTCCTAGCTAAGGCTAGATTGTTTCTAGGGTTCTTAGCGTAGAAGGGACTCTCCTACTAGTTAAAGAGGCCTTTTAAGGTAAGGTTGCCGTTCTTCTCCTAGTTGTCCTTACTTAGTTCGCCTACTATATACGATATAGCTAGGGCTAAGTTTAGAAAAGGAATCTTCTAGCTCGTAGGTATATTATGTGTTTAGGCTATAAAGCGATAGGGACCGAGGGTATTAGAAGGGACGTTAGGGCGGTAAAGTATATCGAACTAGTTAGGGTTCTAGCGGCGGAACCTATTAAGATTGTCTTTAGTAGTAACTATAGCTCTAACCTTGCTTGTTAAAGCGGCGTAGTTACCTTATCGGTTTAGCATTCCTAGGATTCTACTTATAAATAGCCGTAAGTAATCGTAGTAGAGCGGGCTCGCGTATTAGCGCTTACCGTTCTTGTTATAATCCTTAAGATACTACTAGACTTAATTATTAGTAAACTTCGGCTTATTCTTATTAGCATAATTAATCTAAGCGATTAGGGTAGCATCTACGAATCCTAGGCACTTATTATAGATCTAAGACTTCTTATTATTAGGTAGTAATATACCGCTATAATTAGATGCTGTAGGGGAGTTGCTAAAGGTGCTAGAGGTAGGACGAGAGAAGTTACTAGAACTAGATCAGGGAAGGTTTCCTAATCTAGTACGAGGAAGACCGGAGTTAGTTCGGCTATAGCTACTAGAGCGAGGAGGAGTAGGTAATTATTACGTAGGCGTAACTTAGCTAGAAGTAGGGTTGCTCTTTGGACGGTTAGGTAAGGCATTAGATGTAGAGCGCTAGTAACTAGGCCGAGGAGGATTCTAACCCTATCCTAAGTTTAAAGGCGGTAGCTTCGTATAAGGGCGTAGGTTTCTAGTAGGACCTTATTAAGGTAGAGCGGCTTTCTCCTAGATCGAAGGAGGAGTAGGGTTAGTATTAGTTCGAGGACGGCCGCTAGTAGAAGGAGGTCCTCGCTACTTACTCTAATTTAAGGAGCTAGTATTAGGTACGGGTATCTATAACTCTTTCCGGACACGAGGATCGACTAGGTAAAGGAACTAATCTTCTAAGTATAGTCCGAGGTTATTCTTCGTTAGCTAGTCTTACACTTCCGCTAAGTTAAGATCGATAGTATTAATAAGATGCTTCTTCTTACTATCGTCGATAGTATCTAGATTAGTCTACTCGACCTAATAGTTGTTACTTAGGCTACCCTTACCTTTACGATCTATAAGTCTCTAAACAAAGGCCTTACTAATGCGAGGAGCGACTACCTTCCAATCCTTATAACTAAGAATAAAGGTAGTAAATTCCTTCTGTCGTTAAGGCGGTACGCTAATGTCGAGGAAGAACTATATAAAGTAACGCTTAAGGGGCAAAGATAGCTAGGAAGCTATAGCCTTCCTTAATACTATATACCAATTACGAGCCTTTTCTCCCTATATTAATGCTTTGTCTAGCGCCTTATATTTGCGACGATTAGGCGCTACATTAGTAGCTTTCTTAATACGGTCTACTATTTCTAGTATACTAATAGACCGCCTCTCGATAAAGTAGTTAGTACATACGTAGATAAAGTTAGTAAAGTTAGTCTTGTTCTCGTCGCTTAGAGTCTTAAGGAAGTCGCTAAGCTAATCCAAGTTCTTGTTAAGTACGCTTAGGGAGTCGTCGGTAACTAAGGGGAATTAGCGGTCGCGGAAGTCTCTAATATAGTCTATAGACCTAAGGAGTTACGACACCTTAAGCTCTCCTAGCTTTACGAGACTATTAGCTAGATTAGAGCTAGTTAGTACGGCGGGTATTAGCGCTCTGCCTCTAGAGCGCGCTATAGTATCGGAGTAGGTAGAAGGTAATAGGGTTGTTAGTAGGTATTCGGTAAAGTCGGTAAGGGTGGAACTATTAATAGAGGAAGAGCTCGAAGAAGTCGGAAGGTTCGAGGTACTAAAGGCGGTAGTATTGTTGGTATTATTAAAGTTAAGAGGTTGGCGGAATAGAAGGGGGCTTAAGTACCTATAGCGGTAGCCGGCTTTACGGGCTAAGCCGCTATAGTTACACGCGGCATCTTTAGCAAACTATAAATATTTACGCTTCTAAATTACTCGTACAAGTTCCACGCGTTCGGATACCTCGTAACTAGCTAGCTATACTATAATACGTACTATATATAGTAGTTAATCGGATAGCGGTATATCGAGAGCTAGTATCGTAAATCCGGAAGCGAGGGGGTCTAGTTTAGTTCTTAAGCGAGAGAGGCGATAGTAGCATCGTCCCCGTATATATACGTAGCCTATAGAGTCGTATAGGTAGCTAGTTAGGGAGGTTAGGCGTTCGTACCCTGGCGGGGTGCGATCGTAAAAGCGACATCCGAAGGCCAACTACTTAACTATAGGCGTTCTAATTTAGCCTAAAATAGGTACCCCGTTAAAGGCCTTCCCTACAATCCTTAGAACATCCCTAGTATATACCTATTCGTAGCGGGAGTACCTACGGGGTCGAGTAGGGGTAAGAACTTAGATCTAATCGTCTAGAATAGCGCTAAACTCTGGGCGTTATTATCGGAGAGGAGGATCTAAGCTAGCTACTATTCGGAACGTAGCCCTCTATCGATAGTCTAGTACCTAGAATAGTACTAATTACGGGTCGGGGGAATTAATAAGGAGTATCTTACGCCTATCGATTTATCGAATACGCGAGCTAGTTCTAATAATAAAGGGTAGGCTAGTAGCAGTTCTAGGAGTCCGTCTAGTATAGTCGTTAGCATGCCTAAGCCGATAGATTAAGCGGCGAGAATCTCGAGATCTAGGGGTAGGGTGTCTTCGCCGATCCTCTAGCTCCTATTATAGATCTACTATCTAACGTCTCTATATATTACCTATAGTAGTATGCTTAGTAAGTATCGTCTCCTATAGCTCGATCTCTTCTTATAGTAGTTATAGTTCGGCGTCGATCTTATCGGTATTAAAGCGTAGGTGTCTATTATTATCGCGCTAATCCCTAGCGCCTCTCTATATAAGCCGGATAATAGGCGTTCGAGGGCGACGCCGGGCGAGGCGTAGTTTAACTACATCTATTCGGTATCGTTCTCTAAAGTCCGTAGGAATCGGTTAGGCTAACTACTAGGCAGCTTCTTCTTCCCGAGCTTAAATATAGCGTAGCTAAGTCCGGTTACGTTCTAAGCATTCAATTAGATCCTTAATTTCGCGTACTCGCTATCGGCGAGTTTCCTATACTAAATAAGGGGTAGACGGTAGCTAGAGAATATAGTTTCGTTCTATCTAGAGCTCTAGAGATTCGGTCTTAATAACTAAGATTAGTTTCCCGAATATAGCTATAGCGAAAGGTATAGCCTATATTATTTAGATATAAGTAGCGCGTATATAGAGAGAATACGCCTTCTAGCCGAGCGGGGTTATTATAGATCGTCTAGGGATTCGTTTGTTACGTTCGTACCCTGGTAGGGTATAAATCGTAGAAGGTACTAAGCTACCCTAGCGACATAGCGCTATTGCGGAAGTTGTATTTAGGAATTAATAGCATACTTCGGAGGATCCCCGACAAAGGTAGGGAACTTGTCTCGTCTAGGTAGGGAACCGATAAAGCTAGACTAGAGTAGAAAGGGGGGGATATAATATAATCTACCCGTATTATATAGATAACGGGAATACAAATAGATATAATAAAGGAAAGGAGGAGAAGGTAGAAGTAAACTATATTACTAGTAGACTCGAAGTTAGAGGCTCGATATAAGTAGTAAACAGCCGCTACTATATGTCCCGTCTATACCCCTATCCTTAATTCCTAGGCCTAAAGTTACCTATACCTCCCTAAGCTTTAAGTATTAGAGTGCCTATCCCGGGCTAGGCGGATAACCTTATAGTAGCAACTCGGCGTTGCTTTATTATGTTAGTAGATATAAACATACTAGACTAGCTATAGGCCTATTATACGATCGACTTCCTTACGACGACGCTATAGATTAGTATAGCGACGAGAGAGATTAGCTTTATACTCCGTCTAGTTTATAACTATGCTACGGCGGACCCTCTAGCGAATATCCGTCTACGGCTAGCTAGGGAACGAGTAGGTGCTAGGCGCTAGTATCGCTAGAGGTAGGGTACTAAGACGGAAGATAGACTAACGACTATCGAAGGCGCGAGGATTAGGCTAGGTGCGGCGGCGTTCTAGATCTTACTATATACTAAGAGTCTAGCGTCCTTAGAAGTCGCTATTCGCGCGATACTTATTAATAATGTAGGCTTGTAGATAAGTATTAGAATAACCCGCTTAAAGGGATAGGTAGATCTCGTTAAGGTTGAAGGCGGGGTTAGGTTCTCCGTTTCTCTAGTTCTATGCGCCTATACGTAGTAGGCGGACGACGGAGATGTTTAGCCGAGTAGTAAGGATACGGGGCTCGACCGTATTAGCGTAATACTACTATCTCTCGGTAGTAGAGGGTAGGCGATACTAGCGACTAAGGAAGGTCTACTACTACTCGTTTATTATCCGATTGCTATCTTAAGTCTTATCGTATAGTAGATCGTCTAGCTCCTTATCTATATCTATTAGTAGGCGGCGGGTACGAGAAATGTCGTCGACATAGCGCGAGGTAGCTTCTATATAGGTAAGATTTCCGCGGCTAGTATAAGCGTTCGAGCATAGATACTCTATCTCTTAACGGAGCTTAGTATACTCGAGGCGGACGACTTCTTTTAGAGCGCGGATATCGCTTATATTAGCGGTATCGGCGTAGGCGTTTCTCGTACGATAGGCGTTTAGCTTTTAATAAAGCTCTCGCGGCTTTAGTAAAAGAAGGCTTAGATCCGTCGTAAAAGGTGCGAGTCGTAGTGCGACGCGGAGAAGGTTAATATTCGAGTAGTGGCGGGAAGTTATACTAGCGATAGCCGCTAGGCCTAATTAGGAAATTACTATATATAATCTATTAGAAGCCTTTAGTTCCGGACCTAGTTACTCTAGTAACAACTTCAGATGTACCGACAATCTACGAGCATTACCTAATAGCGTAGAGGCGGCGTAGGTACCGGGTAGTAGCGGCTCTAACCTTTTATACCCCAGCGGGGTACGATCGTAAAAGTAACTAGCTATTCTTAACATTACTTCTCCTATAGGTGCGAGACGTAGGTAATAGATATAGGAGTAGCGATTAAGAGGAGGGATAAAGGTTTTTATACTAAAGAGCCCCGAACTAGAAGGTTCGCGGAGAAGAAGTAGCTATTACTATAAGCTAACTCCTAATCCTTCCGTCTAATTCTCTCTAGCTAAACCCCTTTTCTATTCCCGATATACTCCTTTCAATGCTACTTACTTAAGACGCAATCTTATCGTATAATACTATTCTTATAGGCGCTTAAGGCGGCGGCGATTAGCCTATACGGTACGACTCTAATCCTTAGCAACCCGATTGTTCTCGGGCCTCTCTTATCGAAGTAGGCTATCTAGACTAGTACGGCTACGGCGAGTGTTCCTTCCTTATATATTAAGCCGACGAACTTAGGCATTAATCTAAGTAGCTTACTAGTTCGGAGGGTTTAGGAATAGTCTATTAACGCTATCGATGTTAATAGTAATAAAGTTAGTATTAATAGGAAGCTATAGACTATAAGTAGTACCGTTAGTACGGCTAGCGGTGTCGTTACGATAGCCGAAACGATAGATAGAGCGGCGAGAGTCGTAGTAGCTAGGAGGGTAATAGGTGCGGTAGTTCTCGAGTTCTCGCTAAAGATTAATATCCTAGCGAAGGCGGGCATTTCCTATAATAGTATACTCGTTAAGGATGCGCTCCTATAGAGTAATATCTCGTTAAAGCAAATCTAGATTAGTATAGATCTCGGCGATGTTAAAGCGAGGACCTCGATCGTCGTCGCGCTATCCTCTAGCGCCTACGTCTAGAAGGCGGAAGATCTAAATCTATAGACGGGCGGCTCGTAGTCTCGGCTCTACTACCCGGATTATATAATCGTTAGTAATAGCGGTTAGGACTACCGTCCTTCCTAGGTAAGCGGCGAGGTAGCTACGGATAAAGGCGTCTATAATGTCCGATATTCTGTTCTCTTCGCCGACTAGCGTAGAGCGTATCTAATCCCGGTCCGACTCTAGATATTTAATAAGGTTCTCGATATTACGGACTCGCTGTCGGCGAGCTTCTTACTCTTAACTGCTATTTATAGGTAGGCTAAGGATGTAGTTACGCTCTAGTTAGAGCTCTTTAGACTTAGTTTCTAAAACTAACTCGATAGCCTCGAGATCCGATATCTTGGCGGGTATGTAGAATAGCTTAATAGCGTAGGGTTCGGAAGTAGTAGCTAGTATAACGACGTTCTTTACCGATAGGCGGAGGCGTAGATTAAGTTGTCGCTTAAAAGTGTCGGTTGTCGCGCGCGGTAGAAGGTAGGCTAAGTTTGCGAGGAATATAGGGAGTTATGTACAGTTGGCGCTATTCCTAATACGGAAGTTACGGCTTATAACTGCCTTAGAGGACCGCTTTATGTTCCTTACTCCTTCCCTTCACTTATTACTATAGTCGCAATTCTAGGAGTGCTCGCGGACGGCTAGTATCTATCTATTACTAGGATTATAGCCAGTTCTCTACTATTAGGCGTTCGTACCCCGCTAGGGTATAAATGTAAAAGTACGGGAATTGTTAATATTAGGATTAACTAGGGGTATGTAGAAGTCTAGTATGTAATAAAGATGTCGTAGATAGCGATAAAAGGCGTATACGTGTAGCCTATCGTCTATCTATAAGGAGTATATCGAGGAAGATAAAGACGGCGACTAGGACTACGAGCTAGCGCGGAAGCGAAAGCCTATATCGTATAAGAGTACCCCGTCCAAGACGGCCGCTCTATCTACCCTAAAGACCCTACATTTCTCGAAGACGAAGTATCCGTAGTACTCTACCTAGAGGCAACTACTTTAAATCTAGCAACTTCGGCTTACACGCGATCTAGAGAGTAATAGGTTTCTAAAAGCATATAGGCCTTAGTTACAAGGCCGATATAACAAACAGAGTTAATAAGCAAGAGTTTTTCGAAGAAAATCTAGCTAGTCGTACCTCTAGTACCCTTCCCTTTCTTTAGAGCTTAGCCGCGGGAGGCTTAACTACAAATAAGCGATACCTAGCTCGGCAAATCGTAGGTCTTCTTCCTTAAGATTATTATTATCTTCCGGTTTATCCTTATCTTTAGCCTTAAATAGTCGCGGCTAATTAGCTTTAGCGACATTAGGGGTAGGATCGCTAACATTCTCTTCTATCGTACGGAATAGGTAGGTAACCTTCTTAAGAAGATAGTACGCGAAGGTCCTATCTATCTTAGTACTATCTAGTTCCTCTAGCAGATATAAGTATAGCCGTTCTAGCTTCGAGAAGCTAGTTATGTCTCTTTCTCTAATGCGGAAGGGACCTTTCTAGCGGAAGGACAACTTATCGGATTTGTTATATTTGTCTTTAGTACGATATATAAGGACCGTGTCGCTAGGTTGAAATTCCTCGAAGCTAATATTGTTACGGCTATCGTAGTACTACTTTATAGCAGCCTTTATCCGCTTCTAGCGAGCTTAAAGTTCTTTAAGTAATCCTTCTATACGTTAGAGCTACTTAGCGTAATACTATAGAAGCGTTCTACGATTACGGACTACACCCTAATCTCGGATAGTAGTAGTAGGGTATTCGACTTCGATAGGTAGTACTACTTTATGCCTAAACATAATAGTATAGGGAGATTAGCTAGTTCGACTATTAGTTATCGTTCGATCCGCCTAGGCAATAGTAGGAACCTATTTCCTCCACCTAGTTAGGGTACTATTCGTAAGTTTAGTAAGGGCATCTAGTAATAGCCGATGTCTAACTTCAACTTAAGCATTCGAATAGGGATTGTATAGGGAAATGCGAACTCTCTTAATACCTAGGCTAGTAAGTAGACGAGCTACCTTACTAGCGTACTACTTCGTATTATTAAGAATAATTTCTAGAGGAGTTCTATATCGGTAGAAGACATCGGTATATAGCTAGTCGGCGATAATCCGGGTAGTTACTTTCTTAGAAGAATAGTTAATATACTTAACTTCGATCTATCCGCTAAGTACCTCCCTTACTACGAGTAGGTACCTATAGGTATTAATATAGATAGGATCTGTAGCCTATCTTTCGCTAACGAAGTTCTATATAGTTGGGCGGAGTTTAGCTAGCCGAGGGTGTCTATTCCAGTAGTTACATAGACCGTATAATTTAAAATGCTTAGAGTAAGATAGATATAGCCCTTCCTACTAGTATCTACGCTAAATTATATTAAATATAATGTTAGTACTACGATAGCTATTCTTCTCGTAGAAGGCATATAAGATCTAGTCCTATACATAGGGTTAATCTATAATACGCTATAACGGAGTATACTTATAAGGTTGCTAGAATAAGATACCGCCTTAGACTACGAACTTCCTTAACTATAATACTAGTATACGATATCGTTAGCGTATTATTCCTCGCGGGTAGCGGCGTTTAGCTATAATCTAGGCTAGTTGTTAGGAAGTCTTATTATAATACTCCGGGTAATTAAGGATACTAGTATCCTCCTACGGAGGATTAGTTCGCTATACCGGGTATGTAAGGTAGAAGTTATCGTCGATTATAGCCTTAATATCCTCTTCCTCTACTAGCTCCTCGTAATCTTAGTCCGTAGCTAGTTTGCGAGATAGGCTATTAGGAGCAGAGTATTTAGTTCTAGGCATATGTCGAACTTCGAAGGTAAATAGTCGAATCTAAGCAATCTATCTAGTAATAGCTACATTCGGTAGATCCGATAAGGCCTTATTAAGTTAATATATTAGCGTATTAGCATCCACTTCTAAGATAAAGTAGACACTAAACAACTATAGCTTTAGTTTCCGTAATACTTTTAGTACGCTAAGGTATTCGCGTTTTCTAGTATTATGCTTCTACTTAGGAGGACTAAAAAGGCTAGATTCGAACCAGACTAGATATCGAACTTTAGGGTTCTTCGGATCGCATTACATAAGGACTGCTCTAAAACCTTCGCTAGAAGCATTAACTATAAGTACGATACCTCCTCCTTCCTTAGAGTAGTCGATCGACTTTAAAGCTAGAGCTTTAACGAGGAGGCGGGTAATAGTATCCTTAGTATCCTAATGCTTCTGTTCCTAGATAAACTCCGTATCCTTCCGTAGGAGTTAGAAGAGCGGCTTTCCTCGAATAGCTAGTTTAGGTACCTAGATCCAGAAGTATATAACTAGTCCTATCTAGATCCTAATATCCTTCTAGTAGGTAGGGGTAGGCTATTCTAGTATCTTTCGTACTCGTACTATATTAGGGTAGCAACTAAACTTATTAGTTACATAGCCTATAATCTTAACCTTCTTATAAAGAAGTTGGAGCTTCTTCCTAGCTATAGTATAACCGGCACGTTCTAGATCCGTAAGGACTTTATCGATTACTATAATATGTTTAACTACGAATCTCTGTAGGCTAGGCTTAATATATTCCCTATTGTAATTAGTCTTCGGGCCCTTAACGCTAATGTTATCTAGAAAAGGCCGAGCTCGATAGGAGATGTAGGCTATTAGTACTTAAGTAATAGCTCTTACGAACTAAGCAACTAAGTTTATAGCTCCTTACGGAAGGGTAGTCTATCGGAACAATCTAAGCGGTGTGTCGAAAGCCGTAATATCTCTATAGGATTCATATAGAGTAACCTAATTATATCCGGAGAAGATGTCGATTAAGCTCGCTATCTTACATCTAGTAAAGTCTTCCGAGAAGCTATTAGTATTAGGGGGTAAGTTAGTATCCCGAATAGTAACTTTATTAATCTTAATAGTAGCATTAATAAGACGATAGGTCCTCTCCAGTCTAGTAGACTTCTTCCTAACTAGGAAGTAGGGATTCCGATAGCTCGAGTAGCTAGATTCGATCGTCTACGCTTTAAGCCGTTCGCGAATTATGCCTTCAACTATAGACCAAAGTAATAGGTTTAAACGGAAGCCCGGGTGTTACTATAGCGTATACGGTATCGTCCGAATGTACTATAGTCCAATTACTTCTTCCCGAATTCGTCCTAAATGCTTAAAGTTATAGGCTATAGTAGCTTCTCTATTATAGAGCATCTCGTAGATTATTTCTAGTTCTAGAGGGAGTAGGTCTATACTAATCTCGATAGTATCTAGACGTTCCTAGGTTAGCCGGCTTCCTTTAGGAATGTTAGAAAATTTCTTAATTAGATATTTCCTATCGAATTTACTAGTTCCCGGGGGAAGTGTTACTTTATAAGCTAGGCAATCGTCTCGCTAGGTAAGGGATCCGCCGGGTTTTAATCCGTTAGTTCTCGAACCATCTTCCTTAATAGAGCGAACTTTCTTAGCCTTCCGTTTATATATAGTATATACATCGGTAGTTATACTAATAGGCGGGCGAGTATAAGCTTGTCTCCTTAACCTTCGAGCCGCTTTATTAATAGTTGCGGCGAGGAGAATGCCCTTAACATTATTGTTATTCTAATCCTCGATATAGAGAAATCTAGCTTTAGCGATGTTAGGTAGTAATTCGGCGGCGGTAGTAACGTTAGGGTAAGAATTTTCAACTCCCCTCCCTCTTTCAAATACCGCGAACGCGGATGCAGAAGAATCGGAAGGTAGAGAATCTAATCTAGGAGCGTAATAGTTAATTCCCGCGTTCGTACCCCGGTAGGGTATAAACGATAAGAACCTAAGTTCTTCGTTAATCTCGGGGCGCGAGCCCTTTAGAGGATCCTAAGATCCGTAGGAACCCGAAGATTTATTATAAATACTATCCTAATAGATAGTATATACTCCTACTAAGATAGGGGAGACCAGCGTAGGTATCGATTCCCCTATAATTTTAGGGCTAGCCTAGGACTACGAAGGATATTATTAGTTCGTTTGCACCTAGTTATGTTAGCCTAGATACTAGTAAAGTAAACGGAATTCCCTCGCCGATCGGCAATAGTTCCTTCCTACGCGCTATTATCGTAGTTAACGCTAGTTAGTCGAACTTTCCGATACTACGGACGTCCTAGAATAAATAGAGTAGAGGGAGAAACCGAAACCAAGAAATCCTAAAAGAAGGTAATGCTATAGACCGTAATCTTTAGGTTGCGAGTTACTCCGCTAAACTAGTATAGGCCGCTAGCTCTGCTTATGTTAATGTTTATATTACCTATAATAGGAAGCCTAAGTTAGGAAGCTAGCTTGTAACTAATAATGTATCCTTTAGATCCTTCGTCGATTAAGGCACGGACGGTATGTTTAATGTACCTAATAGTAGCTATTACCTAAGGGCTAGGAGTAAGAACTAGATCTATTGTTACTCCGGAGAGATTAATCTTCGCGCTATCCTTGTATAGTTTACTAGCTTCAGGTGGTCTAGAGTATCTTATATTATCCTATAGGAGTTAGACGGCTATAGACATATGTCGATCGGGTAAGGATTGTACTAGGGCATTCGTCTACGGCGTCTCTCTATATTTCTTAAGCTCGTCTATAAATTCCGAGTTATTAAGGATCCTCTACGACTAGTACTTCGCGAAGGTAGCGTTATAAGTTATTATATTACTAACGGTAACATTAAGCGGGGCATTTATTACCTACTTGCTCTAGAATAGCTTATCGTTTCTACTACTATAGGCGCGAACGTAATGTAGAAACGCCTTACTCTTAGGCTTACTACGGCGAGCTACAACTAGTACATTAAGCGGTGCTATATCCTCGAACTTATTATTACCCCTGTCGGTTATAGATTTCTCGCGCTAGGAACGGTTCTAGTCTATAGTCTAAGTTTATGTCTAAGAATCCTTAGTTACATCCTTAACCCTAGGCTAAAGATCCGAGTAGCGAAGCTAGTTATAGGATTCTAGAAGGTTGGCAATAGGAGTATTGTTAGTACGAAGTTGTCGAGTCTTAGCTACTAAGGATTGCTCTCGTTCCTTATTCTTAAGAATTCTAGTAGGTGTAAATCGTGTCTTCGGAGCTAAGCTTGCCTTCTCCTATAAGCGGGTAGTAGCATTAGAGTAATAGTTACTATCTAGCAAGTACTTAGGAGTAATATAGAACGAACTATGTTCGTACTAATCGAAGGTATCCGTAGCCTTATCGATAATCTTAGAGCGTTGTATATACTAGAAGGCAGGATTATATAGTTCCTTAGATTCGCTAACCCCGGCGAAGTAGACCTTAGCCGACGATAACGTAGGTGGCGCTATAGAAGTTAAAGTAGAGTTCCTAGTAATAGAGCTATTATTACTTCTCTATTTAGCTAGAAACTTATTAGTATTAGTTCCCGTAAAGGCAATCTTCTCGGTAGGCTATTCTATTCGAATAGCTAGTAGTATGCTATATAACTTTAGCTTAGTCCTGTCCTATCGCTATGTTATAGACTTCGGGTTATAGCTACCCTTAGGTCCTAAGTACTACTTATTATCTAGTAGATAGTAGTAACTAGCATTAAGGAACATCTTAAACATCTTATAGTTAGCTCTAGTATAACTAGGCTTACCGTAGTTCTAGTACTTGTCGGCTATAGTAGGACCTATTAGAGGAGCTTTCCTCTACTATATAGCGAAGACTCTAGCATTATATCCGCCGGAGATATTTCTTATCTAATCCGTAGCTTAAGGGTTAAGTAGTATTACTCCACTTAGGTACTAGCGTTACATTATAGCGATTTCCATACGATAAAGCCGATTGGTAAGTAAGCTAATCTTAGTATTATAAGAAGCCGGAGTAACATTCGAAATGTAAGACAAGTTAACATCTAACATAGGCTGCCTATCTTCGATAGACTTCTATAGAGTCTTTATTTACATCGTCGTCTCCTTCTAGGCAAGATTGTACCCTTTATTCCCTTTAATTAGGCGTATAGCTTTGTCGAAGATCTTACTAAACTCCCGGAAGCTATATTCGCGCAAGGGGTGTAGGTTAAACTTCTAATATAGCTTTCGCTATAACTAATTAGGAAGTCCTTAGAGAAATAGTCAGGTGCGAGAGTTGTCTTCTATATCTGCCTTCTTAATTTTCTTACTCGTAGTAATAAACTAGCGGCAGTAGCTAGACAAGTTATCTCCTATAGAACGATTAGTACTGGCAAGTTATTCTAGATACTAGCGGGTTCTAAGGAGTATAAAGGTATTGGTCTAGGCAAATTCGCGAGCAACCTCGATGCGGAACTTCTTATAATCCCTATCTTCGTACCCTAGAACTCGAGTAACACGCGGGCGAGTTAGTAGATCAGTGTTTAGTCGGAAGCGAGACAACTTCTTAATATCGGTTAAGTTAGGGTTATACTCGGCAATTAAATTGTCGAAACGATCGATAAAGGTAGAGACGTTCTTCCTATCGAAGAGAGGATTCTTACTCGAGCCTAGCATAGGCATTTTAGGCCGCAAGTTGGGGAGAACTAAAGCTAGTTGCTAGATAATAGCCTAAGGATCGGCCTACTAAGTAGCGCTAGTAGAAGACCTAGTAGCCTAACTACTTCCTCCGCTATTACTATTGTTAGCGTTAGCGGTAGTAATAGGAGTAGCTATCTAGGAACGATAAGATCTTCCGCGGTTAAGAAGTAAAGGGCGTAGAGTAGGGACTCTAGAAGTAGTACTTATACTCGCTCTAGTTAGTAACTATTCCGAGGTAGGAGTCTTAACCTCTTTAGAGCTAGAAGACCTGTCGGTAGTAGATACCCTTAGCTTAGAAGGACTAAGGTCTACTAGAACGTTACGGAACTTAGGGTTAGCGTTAGGATCTTCCTATCTTAAAGGTTAATCGATCGGAGACTCTTCTCCTAACCTAGACTCCTATAGCGGCGAGCTGCTTATAAGAGGTAACTTAGATCTACTTAAACTACTTCCTCTAGTAAAGTATGTAGTAGAAGGCACTTAGTCCTAGGGGCTAGTAGTTGGAATCCTAGTAGTAGATCGTTTGCACCCTAGCGGGGTATAAAAGCGAGATATAGGGATTTATTACTTGTTTAGTAACACGAGGGATACAAATTGGACACGAAAGCGTCCTTATCAATTAAAACAAATAGAAGCAATGTTTTTGTAAGGGTTTTACAACTTGAGTAACGACAAGATATAGCCTTAAGCCGAGTTTAGTAATAGGGTATAGATATAGATAGATAGACGTAAATTAAATAGTTTAAATAGTAAGCGTGTAATAGAAAGTAGGGATACAGGTATGTGTAGTACAAAGTAATGTGTAAGGGCAGTACTAGTTGTAGTATAGGTGTAGTGCTAGTAACGAGTTCGCTATTACTAGAAGTAAGAGGTGCTAATTAATAGTAATTCTTCTTAGCGAGGTCCAGAGGTAAGGTTGCATATTAATACTTCCTTCCTATGCGCACAGGCCTAATAGCTATTGCCATGTTAGGCAGCTGCGATTTAGTTAGCGGCTTCGATCTAGAGTAACAAACCTTATTCTAGGGATCGCAGCCTTGCGAGTAGTTACCTCTTTCTAAGCCTCTACCTAGAACGACTCTTCTAAATACCTTATCCTATAGCGGTTTCGAATCTTAATAGTCCGAAGGCAGTTAAGTCGGGGCGTAATCTCGGCTATCCGTAGATAGCATCTAATTTCAATAAAGGAGAGCGTATTGCCGAGGGTAGTTATCGTATTCGCGAGAAGTAGTTATTAGGGTTTCCGCTATGCCTACTTCCGCCGAGTAGTAAAGCATAGCGTTGCCCTTCTAGTTTTCTAAGGTTTCGAGTGTTCGTATAGTATATGTTCGAGCTTCGCCTATTAGATACGTCCACCTAATAATATAATCTCCGGTTTTCCGTATATGCCTATTTCGTTTAACTAACTATAGACTCGAGCCTATTTCTGTAGCCAAACTATTGTATCTATTGTTCTATAGTACTAGGTTATTCGTACCGAAGCTCCTATATACCGAATATCGTATATATCGTATTTCTTATATTCTTATATCTTTCCTTAATATAGCTACGCTAGCGTTGCTCTTATAAATGCTCTTACTTATGTCGAATCTATCGGAGTGCGGTTTCGCGAGGGCGCATTATCGAATACTCGAAGGTTAGAAGTCAGAAGAAGACGGGTATGTCTTCTACCCTCGTACTAACTACCAAAAATATAACCCGGCGCCTATAGACTAACCTACCCACGTGCGCCAAGTAGGTAATGGAGCCGGAGAAGGGTCATAGGCGATAGATCTTAATAGAGGGTGTAATATAGCTCTATTAGTAGGTTCGGATATATAGAGGTATTTATATATATAGAGGTACTTCCGAAGGAAGCTATAAAAGAAGAGAAGAAGTTTGCTATACAGGATTTTACTATATCTATCTGTGTCGCATAATGTACAAGAAGCTAGTCGTACGTATATAAAGCAGGTGTCGTAATACTAATAAAGGTGCTCGCCGCTCGGAGGTTAAAGGTAGGCGCTAGTAGCCTCGGTATTTACCGTAGAAGCTAGCTAGCTAGCCTATACTAGCTAACGTAGCCGAGCTAGCGATAGTCGAGCTAGAGAGAGATCCTTAGGTAGATAAGGTACTTACTCTTATTAAGCTACTATAAGTAATTCGAGTTATATACTATCCGTCTATTAGTACTAATATAGATATAGTATTACTAATTTATCGCTACCGTCGCTATCGCTATTATTATAAGAGTAGTAGCGGCGGCGGCTTAATTAGCTCTTCGCTTACTTTAAGTCGAATAGAGCGTCGCTACTACTATAAGTACTACGCCCTACCCTTAGTTATCTACGTCGTATTCCGCGTCTAGTAAAAGCTATAGTATCTATAGCCGCTCCTACTAATATCTATAATATACCTAAAAGTAATAATAAGGTAGTTCTAACTCTAACTCTAACTCTAGCTCTAGCTCTAGCTCTAGCTCTAGCTCTAGTACCGACTAATAGGCTACGTCGTCCTCGTATCGAGTATTACTAGCCTATCGCCTATAGATATTACTATCGGAGTCTAAGTTAAGCTTAATTCGATAGCCTTAAGGAGGCTAAGAAGCGCCGTTATTCGTATATTAGCTAGATTAAGGAAGTTAACGGGGTCTCGTAAGTTCGTATAATAGCTTATCGATAGTACTATAGCTAGTAAGATAGCTCGTAGTATATAGAGTATACCCCTACTACTACCTAGTAGTATAAGGGTAAGAAGGGCGTTAGTAAGTATACTCGTTACTACTAGGCTCGTAAGTAGTACGAGTAGATCGCTACTATCGAGAGAATTACTTAGCTCGCTATCTTATCGCTCTTATCTAGTCTAGTACTCTAGTCTAGTCTTCTAGTCTAGTACTCTAGTCTAGTTTTCTAGTAATAGTATTAGCCGTATAATCTCTAAGCGAGCTCCGTATTCTAGCCTTTTATATACTAAAGTTTACCTATTACGTTATATTAGCGTAAAAGCTATATATTTTAATTAGAACCTTACCTACTATCCTTTATTACGTCTTAATAGCGTAGTAGTACGGCGGGTACTAAACGTAAAGTCCCTCGTTCGAATCCTAACGTATATACGTTATACTTAGGTAGGCCTATATAGAAGGAAGGTATACCCGTCTTTATTACGACGAGTACTTAAGTATAAAACTTAACTTAATAGATCCGTCCTTACTATAACGACTCCCTACGAACGAAACTTAGTTTAGTAGCGTCTAGTCTTAATATTATACCCTAGAAATAATACTTCCTTTAGGAGGTATTTCCTTTAAACTAAACTTAATATACTAAATTTACTACCTTTAGGATTAGCGTCCTTATTAGACGCCTCGTTTATCGTATAATAATTAAAACCGATATAGGATTAGCGTCCTTATTAGATACCCCGCCTACTATAGAGTAGTTAAAACTAACTAGTATAACTTTATAGCTAGGTACTCGTAAGGTTACTACCTTTATAACTAATATAGGTATAGGTCTATACTTTAAGACCTATTATCGCTATTATTACTTACTAAGGAAATAAATAGTTCGCCCTTTATACTACCTCTCTAATACCTTATAGTATTATAAGAGTTTATTTTACTCTTTTACTAGATACTAAAGTTTAGAGGGCGAAGGACTATACGTATAGATCGTTCGATTACTACTCGTCTAGTATCTAGTCTAGTATCTAGTCTAGTATCTAGTCTAGTATCTAGTCCGTCGTTAACGCTTCCTTATTCTTACTCTCTACTCTCTACTCCTTTACTCTACCCTCTACCCCTTCGCTCTACCTCTTTACTCCTTAAAACCTTACCTTATCTCTCTCCTTTACTCTACTACCGCTCTAGCTAGTCCTCCTAATCCTCGTAAACTCTACTTATTATTACTATTTACTATAGTATTATCGCTACTAAAACCTTACCTACGCTAATATTATATCGCTACCTACGAATCTTTATATACGCGTAACTATAAGTTCTTATCGCCCTTACTCTTCCTTTTTCTTCCTTTTATTAACTTCTATACTAGCGTAAGATAATAACTTAGGTCGCTACCTCTATCTCGTTAATAATAGGCGGTAACTAGCTATAGTAGTCTATCTAGCTTTATCGACGTTAAACCGAGCTATAGGCTAGCTACTATCTACGTTACTAAATAACCGAGTACTTAGGGCGGCCTATCTTCTATAAAGATTAGGAAAGGTAGTAGACGCTAGACCGCTTTACTTTAGTAGAGGTTAGGAAAGGTAGATACTACTAGACCGCTTCGCCCTTTATCCTATCTATAACGTTAAACTAGGTACTTAGTACTAGGCTATCTATCTAGAATCGATAAGATTCTACTTAGTTAGTAGTATACCTTATCCTTATTATTTAGTCTTTTACCCGCCTAGGTTTATTACTTTAGTTCTACGCCTACTATTATAGTACTTAGCGAGGTACCTCTCTCGCTTATAAGGTAGCTCCTCTATAGGAGTAGTATAAAGGTTCGACTAGCGCTCGCTTAGCTATCCTTCTAAAAGGTATAGGGTTTAAGGCTACGCTTAAAGACTACCTAGGTAGACTTATAATACTAGAGATATAGCTAGCTTCGATAGTAATACGTTTACGCTATATACCCTCTACCTTTTTATAATATCCGCTATATATAATAGTACCTATAACTATATATTAGGCTTACCTATAATGGTTATAGGTACCTACTCCTTAGAAGCCTACTTATATTACTATTATCTTCGGATACTTAGGCCTAGACTCGGTAGTCTACTTATAATACTTCGGCTTATAGTAGTTACTTCGATAGAGAAGGTAACGGATAGGTTAACTTCTTATATTAGCGTCGCTACTCCTTTAGGTATACTACCTTTAGCTATAGCGTAGGCTCCTTTAAGTACTACTATAGCGCCTAGTATAAGAGACTAATAATCTATAATAGCGAGGCTTCTTCGGGTACTACTAAATTACCTAGTAAGGCTCCTTTAGGTACTACTAAGTCGCTATAGAGAAGAGAGGGTTATACTAACTAGTTTATCTAACTATATATAAGACCTCCGCCTATTACTTTACGTCTTATATATCTTCCTAGGTAATACCTTAGGCGATAAGTAGGGCTTCGATATCGATAGATTTAGCGAGGAATAAGATAAAGTTAGTAGATTTAGTAGCTTCGTATAGGTAGGTAGGTAGTAGATTCGGCGGCTTCGTATAGGTAAGTAGTTAGTAGTAGACGCGTTTAAAGGGCGGTAATAGACGCGATAGCGATAATCTAAGGGCGTTAGCGATAGGTTTAGTAGTACGTTAATAATTATATTAACGTTAATAATAGCGAAACTAGGATTTAGTAGAAGCGTAATCGAAGCTACGTATAAGACTATACTTTCTACGTAGGTACTTCGACCTTAGCTCCCTTAGCTTCCTAAATCCTCTCTAAGATAATAATACCTTTCGATTTATTACTAACGCTATCGAATCTATTACGAACTCTATTAGATTTATTACGAACGAAGATTAAATACTATAAGGGAGGTTCTCTAAGACTAGAAATATACTATTTACTATCTACGAGCCTTTACTAGCCTCTATAATAAGCTATCTACTATCTACTAGCGTCTATTCTAGTCTCGCTATAAACCTATATATCTACCGTCTATTTAAGAGTTATAAGCCTTAGGTAGATAGTCTTTAAGTAAGAGGTAGAGAGTACGTTAAGGTCTAGGGATACGGTAGTTTAGTATATAATAGTAGCTTTATACGTAATAAGATAGATCGCGTATAAAACCTCTCTTAACGCTAGCTACCTCTTAGACTACCTAAACCCTCGGCTAGGCCTACCTCCTATTAGTAGATCTTCTATAACTTCTACTAGTTATACTTTATATACCTAGAAGGGCTTAGTATCTTAGCCTTAGAGGACGTCGGGCTATTATTACTAGTAGTACTACTAATAGGAGTCTATAGACGGCGAGGATAGACTACCTTCTTACCCTTCTCTCTCTTCTTCTAGGCTAGCTAAGCTAAGGGACTACTAGTATCTAGACGCTTCTTAAGTAATAGATTATCGTTATTCTTATCCCTATCGTCTAGATCGATATTAGATAATCTAGCTTTAATAGTAGCCTAGTTCTTACGCTCCTTACGAGACGGTATATAACTACGACCGCTTAGTATACGCTAAGGAGACTTAATCTCTTAGTTTAGGTTATAGCGTACGGCTCTTAGGTATACTTAAGCCTTCTCGTTAGTAACTAGAGTCTAATCTAGGTTATTAGTAGTACTACTACGCTAGCTAGTTAGAGTCTAACCTAGCTTAGTAAGGCGTAATCGACTACTAGCTCGGCCTACTAATTCTACTTCGTCTATTCTACTTACTCTACGCTTATTACTAGCTCTACCTAGACGATCGTTAGTACTTAGGCCTACTTAAGAAGATAATACGCCTAAGCCTAGCTTAAGCTTTTAATAAAGACTAAGGGTAGCCTTCGTAGACTTCTAGTTACTAGTATTAGCTTTAGATCGGCGCTCTTCTAGTATCTAGCTAGTAGGCTACTCTTTACTCGGCGTAGTAGTAGGCTTCTCCTCTATTCTACTAGCCTCCTTAGCTATATTCTTCTTCTTATTACGCTTCCTCTATATTACTAATAGCTCCTAACGTATTCTAAATACCTCTAGTATAATACGGTTTATCTTAGCTATTAATCTATTAAGTAGAATCTCCTATCTTCGGTTTCCGTCGTTTAGCTAACGTATAAATTCGATAGCCTTCTCGTTTATACGCTCGCGGTTAACTATACTAAACTTTTTAATAGTCTTCGCGTAATTTAGATTAAAGATATCGTAAAGGAGCTACTATAGGATACGATTAAGTACTAGAACGTTAGATAGTATATTAAATAGCTAGTTACTATATAGATCTATAAATACCTAGTTAGCCTAACGAGTAACCTATACCTAGATATCTAGTAAGGCGAGTACTAGTATTATTCTAGCGATTAGCTTCGTTAGCTTCTTCTTACGAGTAGGTAGTTCCCGCTAAAATAGTAGCTCGAGTAGCTTTAGGTTATATATACTATAGTACTCTAGTATCTATACGACCTTATCTAGCTCGTATATACGCTCCTATTCGTAGAGGTACTTATTAATAATCTTACGCTAGTAGCGACGCTTCCTCGAATTAGTACTATACTAGGTATTCTAAGTAGCTCGCTAGATATCTAGAATACTATCGCGGGCCTTTATTTCCTTCGCGTTCTAGTCCTTCTTAGACGTATTATTTATAATAGCGTCCTTAATAGCCTAGGTAGTATCGCTATTAGCTAGGGCTAGGGCCGTATCTATAAGATCTAGAACGAAGTCGAAGGGGTTATCCTAGATATTATTAAAGACTAAATTATTAATACTACTAAAAAGAATATCGTCCTTATCGACGTCCTTATTATTAATACCTATAATTTATCGTAGGTTACTATAACGAGTAGGAATATACTCTTAATAGCTATACGTTAGCTCTTTAATATCGCCCTCTTCGACTTCGACGACCCTTAGAATAAGTAACTTATAGCTAGAACCTACTAGTAAACGCCTCTAGCTATCGTCGATATAGTATAGGATATAGAAGACTACTAGCGCCTAGAGATCCTTTAAACGAGTAGTATAACTAGCCTTCTAGAGACCGTCGTCGATATCCTTAGTAATAGGCTAGCCCTAGTAGATAAGGCGCTTAATATCTAGAAAGTTAGCGCTAGTAGTAGTCGCTAGTAATACCTATAGGATACGTATCTTCGAATCGAGCTTCTTAAACTTATAGTATCGTAAATCCTTATTATAGTTAGTAATATAGCTAGTATAGAAGGATACGATTTCGTCGACGTTATAGCTACCTAGACTACGAGTATACTTCTTAGTTATATCCTTAATACCTTCTATAAGTAGGATAAGCTAATTACGGAACTACTTTATACTAACGTTAATACTAGAGCGAGTATTATTAAAGATCGCTATCTTATCGATATAGTCGGACGTTACGAAGCTAGTCTCTAGATTAATAGCTTATTCTAGTAACTAGTATAGTATATCGAAGTTACTAAGGTAGCTATTAGGGATAGTCTATAGGATATATATAGTATTAGGCTAGTTAACGCTAGTATAGATTACCTACGTCTTAAATAGCTCGTTACCTTACTTACGGAAGCTAGTATTCTTTAGTAAGAACTACTCGGTTTCCTTCGAGATAGTAGCCGAATAACTAAGGAAGATAGTATTAATCGATATTATTAAACGGGCTAGATAGATCTACGAGAATTCTTTCTAGAACTCGCGCTACTTAAGGATAAGATATACCTTATCTATCGCGAAGAGGCTAATCTAAGGAGCGATAGTATAGAGTACCGCCTAAAACTCTAGTAATATAAGCTACTCTAGACTATAGATAATATAGTAGTATTTACTAGCCTTAATATCGTCGTATATCTTAGGATCCTTCTTTTTAGTCTTAGTAGTAATAAGATATACTCGAATAAGATCCTACTTATTATCCTAGAGCTAGTAGACTACTTTTTCGATATCGCCCCTCTACTCGTTACTAATACGGGTAAGTAGTACTACCTAGATAGTTATTTTACCTATTAGAAGGGTAGAGGTATAGAATAGTAGGCTCTTACTAGTACTAGTAGCTACTACTACTAGAACGTCTCGCTAGCTAAAGATAAGGGCGTAGATAACGTCGATCTAATATATTAGGTTAGCTAGATACTAGATATAAGGGTTTATACTCTTCTTACCTATAACTAAGATAGCTTAAGGTCCTTCTATAGATAGAATAGCTTTAGTACCTTACGAAGTCTAGTATAGATAATATCGTCTATAACTAGAAACGCCTCTTTAGATTTACTAGTATCGCTTATAAGGAGCTAAACCTCCTCGAGCTAGTATCCTATAATAAGTAAATACTACTACTCGAAGTACTAGCGCTAGACCTCTATACTATTATTAATATCTAGTAATAGTAGCTACCGCTTAATATCCTACTATAGATTATTACGATTAATAGTAGTATAGCCTAGTAGTCGAGGCGGGTTAGGGTCGTTAGCGGTACCCTAATACTAGGTAGCTTATACTCTCTAGTTTCTATCTACTACCCTCTTACCTATAGCCTAACTAGCGATAAATATAGAGCCCTATAGTACTAAGCTCTTCTTCTTTATACCCCTCTTACTCTTCTTCTTTCTTAGCGATATAATAGGTTTAGTTACTAGGTATTAGAAGGGGTCTATAGTAGAAGGGGTTTATAATAGAAGGGGTTAAGTAATAAAAAGATATTAGATCTAGACCTCCTACTCTAGCTATAGATACTAAAGTAGCTTTTAGTAATATAACGAGATAGAGGAAGGATTTCGAGTAGTATACGCCTCTTACTTACTATTACTAGTAGATAGGTAGTAGAGTAGAAGGTAACTAATTTACTAGGGCTAACCTATACTTCTATACGTTATAAAACCGCCTAGACGTCGTTTATAAGTAAATTAAAGAAGATTAGCTTCTTTAGTTTACTATAGATTACTCTAGAAACGAGTAGAAATAGTTAGATACTTAAAAAGGGTAGATAGTTTTTAATAGCTACTTAAGGATAAAGACTTTAATATATAGTTCCTACGATACTTAGAGGTATTTAGGTATATTACTACGACTACCTCTATATACGTTATTTAATAGGCGAGTAGTATTATCGCTATCTATAGGTACCTATTCGATTAAAAAACACGAAGCCTAAAATAACTTTAAGGGTTTTTTAAATTTAGCTTATTTCGCGTTTAATTAACGTCTATAAAAATCTATATAATAGATTCTTCGTCTAAAAATCTATAATAGTATTTTATACTTTTTCGTATAATAGGTTTAGTAGTAGTAGAATCGTAGTTTTGGTGGACGCGTTTAATGGACGCGAAGCGGAAAGCGACTGGATCGGGCGTTTTGTCCTTAGGCGCTTCGCAAGAGCTCGCTTTCCACCTATACTAAACCTAATCCGGAAACTGGACTAGCCTTACCTCCGAAGCGCCTAAATAGAGGTAGGATCTCCGCTGCCTTGCATTTCATCGACACTAGTTGTTAACTTTCATATTTGAAGACTACTAAACGGTGAAATATAAACAAACATAGGCTCTATAGTATAACGGTTAGCACATCCAATATCTAGTAACTACTAGCTATCGCGTAATAAACTTGAGGGGCACGCCCTACTGCCGATTGTATCGTTCGCGCACGCGATCGTGTTTGGGATATTTTCGTTCGAATCTAACCTAGCCTTCGCTATACTAGCTGTTATTGAATGTTACCCCTCAAAGCGAAATCTTTAAATCCCGAAATTCCAATGTAAGTCGTACTAACGAGTATACAGCAAAGTGTTTACTCTATTTAATCCCTGCGAAGCGGTGTATTAGGTATTAGTACAAGCAGCCGCAGCTCCCTCTGTCTAGAAGTCTAGCAAAGAAACACGTACAAACATCTTTTGCTGTAAGTCTATATTATATTAATTCCCCCTAGAAATCTACCTCTATTTAGGCGCTTCGGTAAGGTAAGGCTAGTTTAGTTTCCGGATTAGGTTTGGTGTAGCGGGCTGAGCTCTAGCGAAGCGCCTAAGGACAAAACGCCCAATCCGGTTAGAATCCCCTTCGCGTCTATTAAACGCGTCTACACTAACTGCGATTCTGCTACCGCTAAAACTAATATGCGAAAAAGTACAAAACACTATTGTAGATTTTTGGACGATAGATCTATTGTATAGATTTTCAAGGATATTAATTTAACGCGAAATAAGCTAAATTCAAAAAACCCTTAAAGTCATTTTAGGCTTCGTGGTTTTTAATCGAATAGGTACCTGCAGACGACGACGATAACACCCGCCTGTTAAACAAAGCATATACGGGTAGTCGTAGTAATATGCCCAAACACCTCTAAGTGTCGTGGAAACTATATATTGAAGTCTCCGTCCTCGAGTAGCTATTAAAAACTGTCTACCCTTTTCGAGTATCTAACTATTTCCACTCGTTTCTAGACTAATCCGTATAAAACCAAAGAAGCCAATCTTCTTTAATTTACTTACTAACGCTTTCCAGTCGGTTTTGTAACATGCGGAGATGTAGGTCGGCCCTAGTGAATTAGTCGCCTTCCGCTCTGCTACCCGCCCGCTAGCGACGGCAATTAAGAGGCGCACACCGCTCGAAATCCTTCCTCCGTCTTGTTATATCGCTAAACACCACCTTCGTATCTAGAATAGGCGTTAGACGTGCGAGGTTATCTAGATCCAAGACGTTTCTATTACTAAACCCCTTCCTCTTCCGATACCAACCCCTTTCCTACACCTAGTAACGACATCATACCGCCGAGGAAGAAGAAGGGCAAGAGGGGTGCGAAGAAGAAGAGCTCGGCACTATAGGGCTCTATATTCATCGCTAGTTAGGCCGCAGGCAAGAGGGCGGTAGACAGAGACTAGAGAGCGTAAGCTGCCTAGCGTTAGGGTACCGCCAACGACCCTAACCCGCCTCGACTACTAGGCCGCGCCGCTATTAATCGTGACAATCTACAGTGGAATGTTAAGCGGTAGCTACTATTGCTAGATGTTAATAATAGTATAGAGGTCTAGCGCTAGTACTTCGAGTAGCGGTGTTTGCTTATTGCAGGATACTAGCTCGAGGAGGTTTAGCTCCTTGTAAGCGATACTAGCGAGTCTAAAGAGGCGTTTCCAGTTATGGACGACATTATCCGTACTAGACTTCGCAAGGTCCTAAAGCTGTTCTATCTATAAAAGGACCTCGAGCTATCTTAGTTGTAGGTAAGAGTATAAACCCTTGAATCTAGTATCTAGCTAACCTAACATATTAGATCGACGTCGTCTACGCCCTTATCTTCGGCCAGCGAGACGTTCTAGTAGCGGTAGCTACTAGTACTAGTAAGAGCCTATTATTCTATACCCCTACCCTTCTAACGGGCAAGATAACTATCTAGGTAGTGCTACTCACCCGTATTAGTAACGAGTAGAGGGGCGATATCGAAGAAGCAGTCCGCTAGCTCTAGGATAATAAGTAGGATCTTATCTAAGTATGTCTTATTACCGCCGAGACTAAGAAGAAGGATCCTAAGATATACGACGACATTAAGGCTAGTAAATACTACTATATTATCTGCAGTCTAGAGTAGCTTGTGTTGCTAGAGTTTTAGGCGGTACTCTGTACCGTCGCTCCTCGGATCGGCCTCTTCGCGATGGATAAGGTGTATCTCGTCCTTAAGTAGCGCGAGTTCTAGAAAGAGTTCTCGCAGATCTACCTAGCCCGTTCGATAATGTCGATTAACACTGTCTTCCTTGGTTGCTCGGCTACTATCTCGAAGGAAACCGAGTAGTTCTTGCTAAAGAATACTAGCTTCCGTAAGTAAGGCGATAAACTATTCAAGACGCAGGTAATCCGTACTAGCGTTAACTAGCCTAATACTATATATATCCTATAGACTATCCCTAATAGCTACCTTAGCAACTTCGATATACTGTACTAGTTGCTAGAACAAGCTATTAATCTAGAGACTAGCTTCGTAACGCCCGACTGTATCGATAAGACAGCGATCTTTAATAACACCCGCTCCGGTATTAACGTTAGTATAAAGCAGTTCCGTAATTAGCTTATCCTACTTATAGAGGGTGTCGAGGATATGACCAAGAAGTATACTCGTAGTCTAGGTGGCTATAACGTCGACGAAATCGTGTCCTTCTACACTAGCTATATTACTAACTACGATAAGGATTTGCGATACTATAAGTTTAAGAAGCTCGATTCGAAGATACGTATCCTATAGGTATTACTAGCGACCGCTACTAGCGCTAACTTTCTAGATATTAAGCGCCTTATCTACTAGGGCTAGCCTATTACTAAGGACATCGATAACGGTCTCTAGAAGGCTAGTCGTGCTGCTCGTTTGAAGGATCTCTAGGCGCTAGTAGTCTTCTATATCCCGTACTATATCGACGACAGCTAGAGGCGTTTGCTAGCAGGTTCTAGCTACAAGTTACTTATTCCAAGGGTCGTCGAAGTCGAAGAGGGCGATATCGAAGAGCTAACGTATAGCCGTCGAGAGTACGTCCCTACCCGTCGTAGTAACCTACGACAAATTATAGGTATTAATAACGAGGACGTCGATAAGGACGATGTTCTTTTTAGTAGTGTCGATAATTTAGTCTTCGATAATATCTAGGATAACCCCCTCGACTTCGTTCTAGATCTTATAGATACGGCCCTAGCCCTAGCCGATAGCGATACTACCTAGGCTGTTGAGGACGCTATTACAAACAATACGTCTAAGAAGGACTAGAACGCGAAGGAAATAAAGGCCCGCGATAGTATTCTAGACATCTAGCGAGCTGCTTAGAATACCCGGTACAGTACTAATCCGAGGAAGCGTCGCTACTAGCGTAAGATTATTAATAAGTACCTCTGCGAACAGGAGCGTATGTACGAGCTAGACAAGGTCGTGTAGATACTAGAGTGCTATAGTATATGTAACCTAAAGCTACTCGAGCTGCTATTTTAGCGGGAACTACCTACTCGTAAGAAGAAGCCGACGAAGCCAATCGCTAGAACAATACTAGCACTCGCCTTACTAGATATCTAGGTATAGGTTACTCGTCGGGCTAACTAGGTATTTACGGATCCGTATAGTAACTGGCTGTTTAACATGCTATCTAACGTTCTAGTACCTAATCGTATCCTATAGTAGCTCCTTCGCGATATCTTCAATCCAAATTACGCGAAGACTATTAAGAAGTTTAGCACAGTTAACCGCGAGCGCATGAACGAGAAGGCTATCGAATTCATACGTTAGCTAAACGACGGAAACCGAAGATAGGAGATTCTACTCGATAGATTAATAGCTAAGATGAACTGTATTATACTAGAGGTATTTAGAATACGTTAGGAGCTGTTAGTAGTATAGAGGAAGCGTAACAAGGAGAAGAATATAGCTAAGGAGGCTAGTAGAACGGAGGAGGAGCCTACTACTACGCCGAGTAAAGAGCAGCCTGCTAGCTAGACACTAGAAGAGCGCCAATCTAAAGCTAATACTAGCAACTAGAAGTCTGCGAAGGCTACCCTCGGTCTTTATCGAAAGCTTAAGCTAGGCTTAAGCGTATCGTCTTCTTAAGTAGGCGTAAGCACAACCGACGACCGTCTAGGTAGAGCTAGTAATAAGCGTGGAGTAAGTAGAATGGACGAAGTGGAATTAGCAGGTCGAGCTAGTAGTCGATTGCGTCTTGCTAAGCTAGGTTAGACTCTAACCGGCTGGCGTGGTGGTGCTACCGACGATCCAGATTGGACTCTAGTTACTAACGAGGAGGCTTAAGCGTACCTAAGAGCCGCTCGCCGCAATCTGAACCAAGAGATTGAGTCTCCTTAGCGTACGCCGAGCGGTCGCAGTCGCACGCCGTCTCGCAAGGAGCGTGAGAACTGGGCTGCTATTGAAGCTGGATTGTCTAATATCGATCTGGACGACGACGACGGTGACGGTGATCTGTTGCTTGAGGAGCGTCTGGATGCTAGCAGTCCCTCAGCTCGGCTAGCCTAGAAGAAGAGAGAGAAGGGCAAGAAGGTAGTCCGGCTACCACGATCTAGCTCTCGCCGTCCACAGACGCCTGTTGGTGGTGCTGCTGGCAACAACAGCCCGACATCCTCTGAGATTGAGATGCTGAGCCCGTCTGGGCGTGCAAAGCGTGACCGGCAGAAGTCACAGAAGATCCGCTAGCAGGAGGCAGGCCTGGCCGAGGGTTTGGGCAGTCTGAGAGGTGGCCGGCGTTGAGGAGGATCGGTTTTGTGCGCAATCCATCTTATTGCGCACAGAGCTGCCATTGTATGCTAAACCGCATCCCCAGACCTTGACGTGCTCTCTGCCTCTTGCTCAAAGACCACCTGCCTGGGGCTCGTAACTCTTGAATAGACGGTGGATATACAGGTCCATGGCGAGACTGGAATAGACGCTGGTAGACAGTAGATGGCTTGTTGCAGAGGTTGGCAAAGGCTCGTAGATAGCAAATGGCATGTTTCTAGTCTCAGAGAACCTCCCTCGTAGCATTTAATCTTCGTTCGTGATAGGTTTAATGGGGTTCGTGATGGATTCGATAGCGTTGGTGATGAATCGAAGGGTGTTGTTGTCTTGGGGAGGATTTGGGAAGCTAAGGGAGCCGAGGTCGACGTGCCTGCGTAGAAAGCGCGGTTCTGCGCGTAGCTTTGATCACGCTCCCACCAAATCCCAGCTTCTCCATCATCAACTTACTTCAACGTCAACATATCATCAACACACCACCGAATCCATCGCCAATCCATCGCCAACGTCCATCAATGCCCTCCACTCGCGTCCAGCACCGCCCGCCCGCCCGCCACTTCCTCGTCGACTGCACGAAGCCGCCGAATCCACCTGCACGAAGCCGACTTCATCTCATCACCGAATCCATCGCCCTCATCACCAGAAGGTGCACTCATCGCCCCAGGCTGGCCCAGAGAAACATGTACAGCACTACTGCCTGTCATCACCGAAGTGAGCAGGCAGGCGGAACGGGAACCTTATATGCAGGCCATGAGGATACAGGGATCCAAGGTTCAGCACAAGATCCTCTTCTCTACCAGGTATCGTGTCGACCAGCCGGAGCCAGGAAACAACACCCTTCGCCGCGACAAGCCAGTGACCGAAGCCAGAGGCCGAGAAGGGCAGTGTAGATCATCAGTACACCGTGGAGGATGAGGTTTGGCAGCATTCTTGCAGGCATTGTGCAATGCAAGCAAGTGAAGTGCCAATCTCATCAACCAGGAGTGTCAGTTCCGCAAGCAGACCGGCAACCCACAGTGGACCTTCGAGCCAGTTCAGGCATGAAAGGGCTGAGGATATACACGGCGCCGGTTGTCAACAACCAGAAGCAGATTCAATCTGTCTGATCTCACGAGCCTCAGGTATCTCAAGGGACAAGCCCAAGAGTCAGAACTCTGTAACCGACGATGTCAGATAACGACTGACACATGACGCCTCTTTTGTGGCCGAGTGAGACCGTGTGGTTTGATGAAAGAGTCCAAGAGCCTACCGAAGTACGCTGAGGGACGTAAGACTGGATACCACACCCTCAACAGCCAAGGGCCGTTGAAGCAGGGCAGCCAGCCGCCAGTTTGGTGTCGTGGCTCGACATTTGGTGGTGGATGTATCGCATACCTTGCGCCGCAAGAGCCTCCCTTAAGGACGCTTCAAGACGAGCCCCCAAACCCCACGCCTCTCAGAAGGCCGGCCAAGTAACCAGTCGACCCTCATGCCAGGCCTGCTTGGAGCGACCGCGCAGGTGAGAGAGGTGCCTCGCTAAGCACCTCGACAGCAGCCGTGAAACTGAAGAGATGGACCCAGGCGGGCGAAGAAGACTAAACAACAAGACCAAGATGCCACCTTATCCATTAGAATCTCATCGATTCCGGTGGGCAGCGGCAGCATCAAGGCGCGCAGTTTAACGTCATGAGCAGGACGGCTGGGTTTGACGGCACCTAGCAAGACGGCTGAGTTTGACGGCACTCAGTCAAGACGGCTCAGATATCGCCCTGGCAGGCGACCGAGTTTGACGACACCCGGCAAGACGGCTGAGTTTGACGACACCCGGCAAGACGGCTGAGTTTGACGAACCTCAGCATCACGGCTCAGTTTAACGTCATTCGCAAGGACGAGATAGGCCCAATTGCTCAGTTTTACGTCGTTGGCTGGACTGATAGGCCGCTGCGGGTGCTCGGTTGTTTGATAAGGCAGACAGTAGCTGGCCTGCCGCTCGGTTTTACGTCGTTGAGCTGGACGGATCTCTTCGCATGCCTGCCAGTCACCACCGCCACGCCCGACTTCTGTGCGACACGCTGTTGCAGGCTCATGGTGGTAGATTGTGGAGGTGCGGAGGTGGATGAAAGGAAGAAGAAGGAAGAGCGCGAGCGACGAAGTTTTGATCTCGCGCAGGCAGCAGCGGCGATGACGTCAGCGCAGGTGAGATTGGCGGCGGCGACAATATCAGAGTGAAGGCGACAATAGGCGGGAGCTCCCGCAGCGGAACATGGCCGCGGCGGCGGCGTCTGGGAACTGGAGGGCATGAAGAGGGGGTGTTTGGAGGGTGGAGGTGCTCGAGGAGGTGGAGGGGGTGCAGGGGGTGGAGGCATAAAGGGGGCGTTGACGGTCGACTGGACTGGAAGACTGGACCGGACTGGAAGACTGGACCGGACTGGAAGACTGGACCGGACTGGAAGACTGGACCGGACTGGAAGACTGGACCGGACTGGAAGACTGGACCGGACAAGGGCGGCAAGACAGCGAGCTGAGTGCTCTTTCGATGACAGCGATCTACTCGCACGGCTTGCGAGCCTAGCGGCAACGGGCACATTTGCCAACACCCTTTTTGCCCTCATACTGCCGGGCAGCAGCAGGCGTATATTCAACACATTGCGAGCTATCTTGCTGGCCATGGCACCGTCGACAAGCAACCGTACGAACTTGTGAGACCCCTTCTACTTCCTTAATCCTGCCAACATGAGAATAGCGGCGCTTCTTAGCCTCCTTCAAGCTGTCGAACTGGGCTTGACTCAGAATCCTATAATAACGCCCTTGAACGACAGGCCGGTAATACTAGACACGAGGACGAAATGGCCCACCGCTTCGTGTCAAAGTTGGAGCTGGAGTTGGAGCTAGTGTTGGACCTGGAGTTGGAGCTGGTGCTAGAACCGCCTTACTATCACTTTCAGGTACATCGTAGACGTCGACAGGAGCGGCTGTAGGCACTACAGATGTTACCGGACGCGGAACACGGCGCAGACGGCCGAAGGCAGGACGTGTTGCTTGTAGCGCTAGCGATAGCTCTCTATTCGAATCAAAGCAAGCGAAGAGCTAATTAAGCCGCCGCCGCTACTGTTCTTGCGATGACGGCGACGGTGGCGATGAATCGGCAATACTGTATCTATATTAGTGCTAATGGACGGACGGTATACAATTCGAATCACTTACAGTAGCTTAACAAGAGCAAGCACCTTATCTACCTAAGGATCTCTCTCCGGCTCGACTATCGCTAGCTCGACCACGTTGGCTGGCTCGATAGTAACGGGCTCAAGGGTGCTACGACTAGCACAAGCAAACGACTTGTAAAAGATAGCAGCGGCAGTGGCAGCAATAACGACGGATATAATAACGACGGCGCCGAGGGCGTATACTATATTGCTACTAAAGTAAAGAAGAGAAGAAGTAATGAAACGAATTTATTTGAATACTAGCCTACGTTAATACTCTACGTCTATCGAGCGTTTTGTACGCGATTACACTTGTTAAATACAAACCCTACTATCTATCTACTAGTTAAACCGCTACGCACAAAACCTTCTTCTAGTCAGACTACCGCGTACAAAACCTTCTTCTAGTTATTTATGCTAGGCAAATAGATAACCTCTTAGTTACGCCTAGAACTTACTCGATAATATATCCCCTACTCCGCCTAGTCTACCTGCAATTCCAGCTCCGATTCTAGCGCTGCTATCTTCGGTGAGATCTATTATCGCTAACTCGATATGCTCGTAGCTATCTATATCGATGTATAGTAGGTAAACGCTAGTAGAGTCGTTGTCGATAATACCCGTAGTAGTGCTACTACGATCGGTGCTAGAGATACGCTCGACAGCGTCGCTATCTAGTGGATTCTCGATAATAGCGTCGTTGCTACTAGTAGTAATACGGCTAACGAGGCGCTAGTTAGAGACATTTAGCTTGTTAATAGCGTCGACGAGTTCTACGGCTCTAAGAGACTAGATGTCGTCTAACAGGCCGTTCTAGCCCTAGTCCTAGCTCTAACCGATAGCACGGTTCTATGGCTTAACGAGTCCCTCGCTCTGCAACTTCTTAGCGTATACGAAGACGTTGCTTACTACCTTCTTCTCGGTATAGTAGTTGGTCTCTACTAGACTAAGCGCTTTAAACATGTCCCTTATCATACGAGCTAGCTTACAATTCTAAGAGATAAGCTCTATAGTAGCTACGAGATTATGAGTCGAGTTACTACGAGCCTTAATATCGAGGGCGTAATCTAGGTTGTGTAGCTCGTTAAGCTTATCGGCCGCTAGTCCCCTACCCTTCTTACTAGTTAGATTGACGATAGAGCTGTTTAGAATAGCCTCTCGAAGTGGCTTCTTCGAAGTGGTAAGCAAATACTTCAAATGCAGTATCTTACGGCCGTAGTTAAGTATATTGGCTCCGAAGAAGGCTAGGATTAAGTAGTCGATCATACGGCTAACCTAGCTAGTATCTATCTTCCGCGTAGCCGTGTAGATAGTTATAGTGTTCTCGATCTCCTTTATTATTCGGGCTATAGTAGTAAAGGCTAGATCCTCTACCTCTAGGCCGGCTTAACTTAACGAACCGGCTTAACTTAACGAACCGGCGGCGGCGGCGGCCTGCTTGCTACGCTACGCTTCCTAGGTAAACACCTTCTAGTAGATATTATCTATAATAGTAAAGTAGTTAAATAGCTTTAGCTTTAAGATCACCCCCTTAATAATATTAATCTTACTAGAACCGGCTTTACCGTTACCGTTACTATCGTTAGCCCGGGCATCGCGAGTAGTAGCCGCAAAGTCGAGCTTACCTATGTCGACGAGCTCTTGCATAAAGAGGGCACCTATACGAGAGCGATACGTACGGTTAAGGAGGTTACGAAGTAGGTAGTGCTTTAGCCTGTCTTTCGATAACCCCTAGATACCGAAGTAGCGAGTATCTTCCTTTAAAGAATAGGCAAGCAACTCTCTATTACTGTTAGTGCTATAGTGCGTCTTCATAACTATCCTACAAAGGTTAACTTCGATATAGAAGAGTACTAGGTAGGGAACGATAAACTCCTTACGGTTATACGCCTTCTTGCTTTCAACACTCTCCGCCTTAACGCTTCGGTTGCGGTTAACTGTTATCTAGTTACCGATAAAGATATATAGTTCCTCCTAGAAGGCGTCGTCGTCTAGATCTAGCTTGAGGAAGTTCTAGAGGATATCGTTGTAGACCTCGTACGTACTAGTAATCGAAGATTCGTCGTGTATTAAGACTAGTAGCGAGATAATCTTAGTCTTCTTTAAGGGTTTAATCTTAATTTCTAGCTAGACAAAGCGCTCCTTCGCATTGCCACCCTAGAATATCTTATAGAAGGTATAGTTAGTCTTCTTAAAGTTGAACTTCTTGAATAGCTCCTTAAGCTCCTTACCGAACAGCACGTTAATAGCCTACTCTATATAGTACAAGGTCGTCTTCTTCCGGAACCTGTCACCTAAGATTAATTTAATAATATCCCTCGGCGACAGATACTTCCTTAGATCGAGTATGTCCTTAGTTAGTCCACCTTTAGGGATCGAATTATAAATAGCTAGATACGACGTCGTTATGTTCTGCTACTTAGTGCCACCGCCGATCTCCTAGACTCCCTTGCGATTCTTAGACACGTAGAAGTTGTTATACGTTAAGGTCTACTAGTAGCTTAACTTCGCGATGTCTGCTATACGCTTACGGTTAGCTTAGGCCGTCTTCTTTGCTAGGCGTTGAAGGGTACGATATAAGCTATAGAGCCCTATACTGCTAAAGATATCGACGACCCTCCGCTTTACGCTAGAGGTGTACAGCTATAGGCTAAGGGACTTAGACTACTAGGACGACTTCTTTAAGGCGATAGATCGTACCACAATTTAAGTTATTATAGCGATACGCTTCTAGATACGCTTATGCTTGTCGTTAGCTATACCGGTACCTATCTTAGCGTCCTTAGCGGTTACCTTGTAATACGGTAGCAAGCATTAAAGAAGGCGGTACTACTCTAGAGCGGTCTCTTGGATAATCTCGTCTATCTTAGATAAGCTCTTCTTCTCGATAGCCTATTCTAGATTATACTTCTAGAAGAAGGGCTTCTACAGGCGTACGAGGGCCTTTAACTTAGAGCGGAGTGTCCGTATGCTTACGAGCTGTTCTCGTAGTATAGTAGTAACCAACTTCTTTACATGGTTACGATATATACGTGTGCCTAGCTCGCTAACCCACATCTCGATAAAGTCTAGCGGGGTGATATCCTTATCCCTTATAAGCTAGCGAATATCGATATACTTCTAAGGCCTTGACTTTAAAGACTTGCGAGTAGTCTTACGCTTGCGACTCCGAGGAGTCTTGCGAGGAGTTGGAGCAGTAGTTGTAGCGGCGGTATCGTCGTCGTCGTCGTCGTCGTCCTCGTTATTATTATCGTCGTCGTTATCTTTAGTCTTATAGTCCTCGGCATCTTCTTCTTCTTAGTCGCTATCGTCGTTACTACTACCTAGTCTACGGTCGGACTCGCTCTCGAAATCGTCTTCGTCAGTCTCTTATTCTTAATACGATATAGACTCGGCTACTGTACGTCGGAGACGGTTACGTTAGCGTAGTAATTACTCCTTGGTACCCTAATCCTCGGCACCCTAATCCTTATCGTCGGACTCCTCTCCTTTAGGCTGCTAGCCCCGCTACTACTAAGTCTCCTCTCCTAATATATTAAGGAAGCCCTCTAATATATTACTAAATAGCTCGAGCTCGGATCTAGGCTCTAGATTAGTAGCCGCCGCCGCTCCGAGGGGATTATCTAGTAGCGCGGACTAGTTAGGCATATCCGCGTCTTATACTATAATTGCTAGTAGCTACTAGATAGACTCGGGTGTATTAGTAGTAGTTTAGGGTTAGTTTAGTGTCGATTTAGTAGTTTTAATATAGCTAGCTCGAGCCTTCGGATATCCGACCTCCTAGTACTCGAACTTAGGTAATAATAGCAGCTTAAACTTAGTAAGGGATACTAAATTAGGTTAGAAAGTATGCCTAGATGCCTTTAGAAGTAGTTGGGGTACCTTACTGTCGCTATCGATTTGCCCTCTAGGTCTATATAGGAAGAAGGATAAGGATTAAGAGCTCGCGACTTACGGTAATATGTTCGGACGCGTCTAGTTACCCTCCGCTACGCGTCGCGTAGGTGATTCTAGAAGGTTGGTAAATAGGTGTGTTTGCTAGCCTATAGCTAGCCGCAAGTAGGCTTCCGATAGGGGCTGTTATACGACAACTACTCGTTAGATTAATACGATTTTTACACGGTTGAACTCGCAATTGCCCGCTCTATGGCCTCGAAGTATTTTAATATGTATACGACCAGTGGTTGTGAAGTTAGTTTTTTGCGAGGAGCGTTTTGACTAAAGCTGGCGTTTTGGCTTCAGACCCGCTGCGCGGATCAAGGGGGTGGGTGGTGTTGTGATTGGCTGGCTGTTTAGCTTCTTGGCGTTGATCCGTGCGCGGGTCTGAAGTTGGAGATAGCTAGAAATGTCTCTTCCACACCGTCCAAAGATATCTGATCAATACCAACAAAACATGCCAGGCCAAGACATCCGACAGTATCGCCAACGTGACGACAACCTACGTCGTCGAGACCGATCTCTATCGCCTCGCGGCCGAATGCCCAGCGCCAAAGACGCACCAACCGAGCCTCCATCCGACAGCGAGTACTTCGAAGATGAACATCCACGAGCCTTACTCAAGCAGCCTTGCCCATGGTGTATGCGCGACAATGCCAAGAAACACATGGCACACACCCACCGCCTCGCAGACTGCGGCCACTATAAGCGATCTACCGTCTCAATTCGTAAAGACTTCGTCAAGAAGCTCGACCGCAAGATCATGGAGGAGGAACGTGCGAAGAGAGAGAGACTTGCGGAAGAGGCACGACAAAAGAAACATGCAGAGGCTCTACTCAACCAGGCACTTGCCGCCAATCGAACTCAAGTAGCGGAGGCGTCGACCGCAGATGGCATGCAGCAGCTCCATGAAGCACTGAAGATTCTGTCTTCGACGTTGTCGGGAGAATCTCAGCTAGAACTAGCCCAGTCGTTGCAGGCTCGGTGGCAACATACTGTACATAGGAGAAGAGACTTTGCGGCTGTGCCTGCAGTGGAGGTCATTTTGCGTGAGGCGCTCCAGATGTGGATCGAGAGATATGAGAAGTGAGACGCAGATGAATAGGGCTAGAAGACAGTGCTTAAGGTTTCCAGAAAGTACTTGAAGTTGCGTATCTTTATGAAGGAATGTACTGTGTATGACAGCCAAAGAAAATCAAGGCCTGCATGTGAATGCCAAGCTCACTTTCCGGCGCTAGCGCTGCTACCTAGCAAACGCCGCTGTAAACACAAATTGCAGGCCCGCGCTCTCAAAATCTGAGCTTCACACACATCATGACCTTCGCATTCGAAGATGTCTTCCCGTAAGTCTAAATGCTCTTTCAAACATAACACGAACTAATCCCACGCAAACAGCACCATTCAACCCACCAACCGGTCCACGCGGATACCGTCCACCGCCGCCCATAAGCCGTCGATGCCCTTATTGCCCCAACTTCCTCCAAGCCGACGATAAAGAGCTTTGCAAACATTGTCAAGCGCTAAAGATCAAGAACAGCCTCCCATCCTCCCGCAATCCAGCGGGTGCGAAGTACGACAAGGAGTGGGCGGATGTGCTTGGAAATACCCTCGAGGAGGTTCAAGTTCGCCACGCCCTTGAGAGCACGCGCGCGAGGATGCAGCACGCTTCCCGCTTGGATGTGGCGCGAGCCCGCCGGACTGAGTGGGATGAAGAGATTGATGAGCAAGTTAAGGGCGTTGGCGCTGGCAACGATGTTTTGATGCCCCGGTCGACGGGCTTGATTGCACGGTTGGAGAGTTTGATTGAGAAGTTGAAGCAGCAGGAGCAGGAGAAGAGGCCGAACGAGGGAGAGCAGAAGGACGAAGGGCGACATTGATTAAATGTCTCGAGACAATTGAGATGTTCTAGGGTGGTCGAAGAGTGCTCAGTAGCACAGTCACTTAAGTTTCAAGCGAGAGCCGCACTGCCATGATGAAAAGAATAATCGGGATAGCCCCCTTTGAACGAGCTCGACTTCACCAATGTCCCTTGGTCTTCGCACGACTCACCGGGAGGTTCGATCAACCTTGATATGGAAACCCAACGCCTCTCCAATCATGAATGTATCAAGGCTTCATGGTACAATGGTCAGCACATCCAACGAGCGAGGAGGCCCAGTAATCACTGGATCGTAAGTCTGAGATGGTCGCGCCCACTCAGGCTGCCGGTTGTATCGTCGCGGATGCGTCGTGGTTGGAAGATCTCCGTTCGAATCGGAGTGGAGCCATCCCTTTTGCCATTTCAATGTCCTTAGGCAATGTGTTTTTGTAACAGTCCCTTCTCAATCTACAGCTTACTCCCCACAACACCCCTCTCCCCCAAAATCTGCCACCGTCTCCGTCCCCTCTCATCAACCCTCCTCCCCTCAACAACGCCCATCCCATCCAGACTAACAACCCTCCTCTCATTACCCACAGGCAAAATCACCGTGACCCCCTTCCCGATCCAAGGCGGCTCAAAAGCCCTGATATCACTCTCAAACCCTACCTTGACCTCCGTCGCCGTAGCTGAGTACACAACCGTTAACTTCGCCACCTTCGCCGGAGGAGGCGAGATCCCGTCGTCTTCCAGCCAGGAGTTTGTGAAGATTGTCCCGTCCGCGAGGTTTTCAGGTTGGGGGAAGATCTCGATGCCGCGGTAGTCATCGACTGGCAGGTTGGCTTCGTTGACTTTGTCCCCGGGGGCGACGGTTTGGAGAGGTTTGCCGACGGGAATGGCACCGCCGATGCGACCCAGGAGGGGAATATGGGTCTTCCAAGGGGAGGAGATAGTATGCCACGCACCTGCGGGAAGGTACTGATATGGTGCGTTCAGATTGAGGAATCCTGAATCCGAAGCAGACTTCTTGGGACAGTAGATCTCTGCAGAGGATTCACCTGGGGAGTAGACGCCACCGACAAGAAGAGTGTCGCCGAGCCAGTATTGCGTTTCGCCGTCTTTCAAGATCTTAGAGCTCCAAACTTCAGGATCGGATTCATATCCCCAGCCAACCCAGCGCTGAGGAGGCACGGCGGTGAAGTGGCCGTGAAGACTGAGAGCGTAGAGGTAAGGAATCATCTCATACCGGCGTTTGATCGCAGCTCGGATCTGCGGGATGATCTCCGGATACATCCAAGGCTCAATCACATCCCCGACCTTATTATCCTCTCCCGTCTTGAAGCAATTGATCGCAAACCGCGGACTGTGGCAGCCTAGTTGCACCCAGCGGAGGAGGAGCTCAGGGGAAGGTTGCGGACCTTCGAAGCCCCCGATATCGTGACCATAGCAGTGCATCAGACACATTCCCGCAGTGAGAGAAAGTGCATTGGCGCCGCGCATCCCGTCCCAGGAGGTTATGTTGTCGCCAGACCAAGAGCTGCAGGCGTACTTCATGGTGCCGGATGTGGCACTGCGGGTTAGGACGAAGGGGCGTTCGTTCGGGAAGACTTCTAGGAGGGCATCGTGGGAGGCCTTGCCGTGGAGTTCAGTGTGCATCGCCCGGCCCCAGAGACCAAGGTCATTGCGTGGTTCTTTGATCTGTTTGACAGATGGATGATCAAGTGTTAGCTGCCAGTCGTCACTTGGAAGGACGTATTCGTTATTGTCGTTCCACATGCAGTCCATGCCGACCTTTCGAAGCTCTTTGACGCCGTTGTACCAGAAGTCGAAACCTGCTTTGGAGGTGAAGTCGATGTGGCCGCCTTCGCCAGACTCGCCCCCGCCAGCGCTCCAGAGTCGAGCGATACCCGTCTTCCCTGTGTTTGGATCTTTGAATAGTGCACCGGCTTTGACCAGCTTCTCATACTCAGGGTGATTAGCAAGAATGTAAGGCTTGATGTTGGCGATCAGCCTGATGCCTTTCTTATGAAATGCGTCGCAGAAAGCCTTGGGATCCGGGAAGCGATGTCGATTCCACGTAAAGACATTCCTCGTTTTGGGCTCCGTCTCCGCGACAGTATAACCCGACGACATCTGAAATCCAGAACAAGGGATGTCATGTTTCTCAACAAGCCCGGCCCACTTCATCAACGCTTCGCTGGCTCGTGGTTCATCCAGCATGGAGTACTTCATGCCTCCACCGAGGTATCCAAATGCCCATCTGGGCACCAGCATTGGATATCCAACGAGATCGGCATAGATGGTGACGACTTCTTCAATCGTTTTTCCAATGAGAATGTACTGCTCGAGTCCACCATGGTCTTGACGGTAAACTTTGAAGAAGCCCCACATGCCATCCATCTCACTTCCTACGGAGTAGTAACCTCTAGCATGAGATGTAGAGAATGTCGCCACGACACCTTCAGGCGTCATCCGCACAAGTAGGGGAATGTGCTTGTACATGGGATCTGTCCGGTGAACATCGTATCCGAAAGAATCCGTAGCCGAGAGAGTGAAATGTCGATTCGAAAGATCCATCGGCGCTGGCTTTTCTCCCAGGCCTACGTGAAGGCTCCCACGGAAGTAGCGAGTATAGTGTGCGATACCAGGTCCATCGATGGCATATGAGCGGAATGGCAAATCGTAATGGAGGGGCTCCTGGCCGGTGTATCCCGCCGAGACGATTGGGACGCCGTTCCATTCGATTTTGGCTTCGACATCGCCGACGTTGAAGGTCTTGCTGCTGGGGCCTGAGTTGGTAGCGGTGAAAGATGAGGTTGCAGCTGCTAAGCGTGGTGCACTTGGGAATGGTGGCAAAGGATGTGTTTCTGATGTGAAGGTAGTTCGAAAGAGTCCAGGCCTGATGACATCGAAGGTGAAGTCGATGGGTTTTGATCTCTCGTTGCTCTGGAGATGGAGTGATGACGATGAGGTGTTCTTCAGAGTGTATGCCTTCGGAACGAATTCTTGCTGAGGCATTGCTGCGGATGAATTGTCCAAGCCCTTTCGTTCTCGTCTTAGGTCTTGGTAGATGGTGTGATATATATCAAAGATTGATGAGCTCCAAGCAAGAACAATGCACCATGTCCTCGACTCGCGGCAATGACAGCCGAATGGCTCTTGCCGTCTTCCTTGGACGTCTGGTGATATATTAGCCAAGCATCGGCGAACGTGGTACAGCAGCCAGCAAACACCTCCAAATGCCGCAGTCCGGCCACAAATGTAGGTTGGATGAAGTGCCGTTGAGCTCTCCGTCGGCCTTCTCAACCGAAATCCGAACCTCGACCAACCTCATCAGGCAAAGTCGTCCACCGCCATCCTGCAATTGGTTGCGGAGACGAAAGCATCCTTCGGCGTTGCAAGGTGACATCTCCGAGGCCGCGCGCAACGCAACGTGGAGAGAGGCCAAGTGGGGAAAGCCTGAACGATCGGCATCGCTGCCCACGGGGAATGTCTCACCACGTCTGGGGAAATATGGGTGGAGAAGGCGACGCGACATGGTCCTGCTTATCCGACGGCAGACCTTTGATAAAGCACGACGAGGGCCCATCTGGAGACGGCTGATCCACAGGAGTTCCACTGTTCCACCTGCTTTGCCTGAGGAAACCGAACCCATTATGGCGTACACTGTTCGAGACGAGACTGATGTTGAGATGGTGGCTCATGGAGCAGATGCATCGAAGCCGATTGATATACAGACCGAGACGATTGAGGCTCTCGAGACACAGGTTGGTGGAAAAGACAAGGCTGCTCAACTGCTCAAGGCCGCTGGACATTCTGTCGTCGTCACGCCGGAGGAGAACAAGAGAATTCTCAGATCGATTGATTGGCATATCTTGCCTATCATTCTGGTGATCTATTGCCTTCAGAGTCTCGACAAGACGGCGTTGTCGTACGCTTCTGTATTCGGCATTATCGAGGACCTCCATCTTGAGGGACAGGAATACAGCTGGTCGGGAGCAATTGTCTATGTCGCTCAGCTGGTGTGGCAGCCTGTCATTGCATATTTCCTGGTCAAGTTGCCGCTTGGGAAGTTCTGTGCCACGATGGTCTTCTGCTGGGGTAAGATCGAGTCGTTCCTTGCTTGACGACTACTGCTGACATTTTCAGGTGCGACGCTCTGCGGCATGACAGCAGCCAAAGACTTTGGTGGTCTCATGGCCGCGAGATTCATCCTTGGGTCTTTCGAAGCCTCTGTTGCACCCACCTTCATCGCCCTCGTTCAAATGTGGTATCGACGTTCCGAACAGACGAATCGAAATGCAGCGTGGTACTCGATGCTGGGCATTGTCAACATCGTAAGATAGACAACCCGGACAATCAGAACCTGACTGACAATCTCGCAGTTCGGCAGCCTGCTGAGCTATGGTCTTGCTCACATCAATGGCGCTCTTCGTCCCTTCCAGGTAGGCCATACCAGTCCGATGGAGAAGAGTATCCTGCTGACATTTGTAGACAATCTTCCTTTTCTGCGGCTGCCTCACAGTAGCCTTCAGCATGATCGTCTTCCTCTTCCTCCCCGACTCGCCCATGCAAGCCCGTTTCCTCAAAGGCGACGACAAGCTTCTCGCCGTCGAAAGAGTCCGCATGAATCAGATGGGTATCTCCTCCGGTGTATGGCGATGGGATCATGTCAAGGAATGTCTCCTCGACGTCAAAACCTGGATCTGGTTCGCCATGTTGACGGCGGTATCGATCCCCAGTGGCGGAATAACGACCTTCGGTCCGTTGATCGTCAAGTCCTTCGGGTTTGACTCTTTCACGACGATTCTGTTTAATATGCCCTTCGGCGCCGTCCAGCTCGTGGCTACGCTGGGTGGTGCGTGGGCTGCTACTAGGTGGAAGATGAAGTCGCCGTTCCTGGCTGCGCTTTGTGTGCCGCCGATTATTGGGATTTCGCTGCTGTTGAAGATTGAGCATACGCCGCAGAATAAGGGCGTGTTGCTTTTTGCTTATTATATCACCTCTGTGTATCCCGCCATCAGCCCCATGATCTACTCATGGTCTGGCCAGAATACCGGAGGTGATACCAAAAGGAAGGTCACAACGGGTGTGCTTTTCATCGGCGCATCTGCTGGGAATATCATCGGGTAAGTCTTCTCCACATCCTTCGCTGCTGTCGTAGCAGTGACTGACGACCATGCAGTCCCAACCTGTACACGACAGAACAAGCCCCCAGATACACCAGCGGTCTGGTCAGCAACCTGATCCTCTTCATCCTGATCATTATCCTGGTCGCCATCGGAGCAGCCTGGATCCGCTTCCTCAACGCCCGCCACGCCGCAGCAAGAGAACGTGTTGGGAAGTCGGCCAGAGTTGTAGATTTGTCCATGGAGAGTGACACCGCTTTGAAGAAGAACGACGAAGTCGTCAACGATGTCCAAGGCACGGGCGTGGGCGACAAGGCGTTCGATGATGTGACGGACCTCAAGAATGAGGACTTCATTTACGTGTATTAGTATCGACTTTGAATGATTGCCATGATGGCATGTGTGCGGCGTTGTGTCATGTTCGGTGAAGGTTAGGCAGTCGCCCCAAAATCCAGAAACAGGTCCTGCCAATCAAACGGAATGTAGCACAGATTCAACCCCGGGAAGTCCCACTCAAACATGAACTCCTTGGGGACAAAGCTCTGAAAGTCGGTATCACTCGACTCCCCCAAGTTTCGCTCTTCAGCTCGCATCGACGCTCGGACAGCCCGCTCACACTTGTCGACCGTCTGAGCGAGAATCCGCATGTAGCTGATATTCGCCCCCATGCCGGCTTTATCCAGCTCATGCAGGAATTGGTGAGCTTCGGCGAGCCGGCTAATGAGGGCATTTGGTGGGTCGCCGAGAAGGATGCCCAGACGGAGGACGATCAGGATGCAGAAGGCGTTTTTCGCCCAGACGAATTCCATGGCATAGCGGAGGTTGCCGACGTAGGGCATTGAGGGTTCGTCGCCGGGGATTTCGATGTTCGTAAGGAGGAGCTGTAGGTGTTGCTCGGCGGCGGACTTTGCGGCAAGGGCGATGGAACGTTGGGAGTCGGACATTAGGGCGATGTTTTCGACGCCGGAGGCTGTGAGAGCCCAGAGATGCAGGGTGAGGGTTGCCCAGGCGTGTTGGATGCGGAGGTTCAGGAGAAGCGTTGGATGCTCGGAAGTGGAGCTTGCGTCGTTGTATTCGATGGTTTGCCATTCTGAGAGCCAAAGTTGAAGGTCGATGAGAGTACCGTTGATTGTTCTGGAGATATAGTCTGCTGAAAGCGCTGATCTTGCGTTGCCGCTTGTGAGAGTTGTGTGTGCTGTGGATCGTATGGCATTCAATTCCACTTGGGAAAGTAGGCGCAGATCTGTTGATGTACGTTCGGGGTGTTTGATGAGAGCTCGTACCCGTCGAGGTGACGATTGGATGTATACACTAGCTGACTTGCCGCCATCAAGCGAGAGTCTGATGCACAGGAGTCAGCTATCAGGAATTCCAGGAGGAACTTGACTCACATCTGGTCCAGGACAAATAGCGAATACCAGACTCTAGCTTCCCTCAGGAGCCTGGAAGAAGTAGTATCCGATCTTGCTGCTTCCGCTCTCGTGTCAAGCAGTGAAGCATAAAGCTCATCAAGACTTCTCATAAGACCAGCTTGTACTGCTGCCTTGATAGCGATGTCTGTGAGTACTGCACCACTATCAGAATACGAAGCAATAGCCAGAAGTGCTTGAATATCCTCAAGAGACGCCTGTCGATCCTGACTAGACGAGAATCGAAGGCTCAGATCAGAAGTATGTCTCCTCAGAAGTCCATAGAGAATCTGATATTGTCGAGAAAGCACTCCAGTCGCAGCTCTGCAGCCGTAGGAGACAATGATATCGAGAAGGATGCTCGATCGCGCTGTTGGATATCAGAACAGGTAGACCAATCACTTCAATGGTAGCATCACCTCTGACTGACTCAAAGGTATCCACAGCCAGATCGAAAACGGGCACGAATCTGTCGCATCCCTCGAAGAACGTCGCAAACCACACTCTTGCATCCTGCTCTGAACACAAGCCCGAAGTGACCAAATCGACGCCTGAAGGCTCTCTCAAGACGAAGTCGGAAAGCCCTGATGACCTCGGTGCCACAGGCATCGATTCCTCTTCCAGAGATATCGAAGAATGCGTCGCCACAGGAGACGGCTGTCCATGACCAATACCCAGCCTTTCCTGAATCCCGGAGATGGCGGTCTCAATCCTCTCAAACCTCTCAATAGTCAGATCCTTAGGCTTCTCGAAGTAAATACAAGTATTCCCTGTAGCGATGCAGCGACTACAAGGCCGCTGTTCGTCACATCTTAGCTTGGATCGACGACAACTGGCGCAGGCCTTGGGGATGCGTCGCTTCTTTGCGAGTGGTGGCGAGTCCGCGGCAGGCTCCATGTTAGAAATCTCAATAAGTGACAGTTCGAGTGGCTGTAATGCATCGTGATCATTAAAGTAGTACGTCGCTGCTGATGGAATGGCAGATGCCGCGCCGGCGTTTGATAGAACGAGAGCCGAGAAGAGGAGGTGTTGTTGGTGCCAAGAGATCTGGAAGATCTTTGTTCCGTCCGTCTTCGCCGTGAAAGGGTATGCTTCATCTTGCCGCTGCTCGATTGATCAAAAGAAAAGAGGAGACATGTACGGATAGGCCAAGGTATTGTTTGAAGCCGATAGCGGTACGTTTAAAGCGGATGAGATAGGCTCGAGCGACCTTGATCCGCCCCTCCCATGTTGAGATCCACGAATGAGGCCGATCGATCTCATCACTGCCTCGAAGCATCGCTGAGGTGGTCAACAGAAAGGCCTTCTCGACCCAAGACACTCTTGAGCTCTTTAATACATCATCTATCTGTACACATTCGAAGGGGAGATGCTAGTTAACAGGATTCCATCCTCCCAGGGCCCTGATAGCCCATGCAACCAACGCCGCGCAAATGCATTTTTTACAGCCTCCCACCATGTCAGGTATAGTAATACTTTGCAAGAAGAGGATCGATCATCCACTGTCTTCTTCGTCCTCCACGAATTCGGTCTCGCTGTCATCCTCCTCCTCTGATTTTGTCCTTCGTCTTTTCTCCCTTCTCCGGTCATTGAAGTGCAGGTATACCAGCGTCGCTCCCAGAAGCTTGAAGCCCTTGACCAGACCTCCACTGAAAACCTGGGCGCTCTTCGCGGCGACTTTGACACCCGCTTTGAAGCTCTTCGTCGCAGACCTCACCCGTCTCGCCCTGCTGAACCACCTCACAGAGCCATCATAAGAAGAATCATCCTCCTACTTCTTATTCTTCTCCGCCCGCTCCTTCTCATGCTTCGCAATCAACTCCTTCTGCAATTGCATAGGCGCGGGCGCATAATGCGAAAACTCCATCGAAAACTCGCCCTTCCCCTGCGTCGCGGCCCTCAACTGAGAACTGAAACCAAACATCCCATTAAGCGAACAATCCGCCTGCAGCGTAAACTCCTCAGGGCCAATCTCTGTATCGTTGATGACAGCGTTACGCTTATTCATGAGTCCGACGACATTGCCCTGGAATTCGTTGGGGGCGGTGATGGTGGTTTTCATCAGGGGCTCGAGGACTTGCGGTTGGGCGGCGAGGAAGGCCTTGCGGAAGGCTTGTTGGGTGGCGTTTTTGAAGGCCATTTCGCTGGAATCCGTCATGTGCGTTGCGCCGTCGTTGATGACCATGCTGGCGCCGAGGACGCGGTGGCCGAGGAGGGGACCGGTTTTGCAAGATTCTTGGAAGCCTTTGTCGCAGGCGAAGAGGTATTTTTCCGAGATGGTGCCGCCGACGATTTGGGATTCGAATTTGTTGTCGCCGAGTTGGCCGGTTGGCTCGATGTAGCCGACGACACGGGCGTAGTCACCGGCACCTCCGGTCTGCTTCTTGAGGAGGTGGTCGAAGGGTACGTGTTGTTGGAGGGTCTCGCGGTAGGCGACTTGGGGTTGGCCGGTAACAACCTCGACCTTGTACTCACGCTTCATGCGCTCGACGTAGATATCCAGGTGAAGCTCACCCATACCACTGATGATGCTCTCGCCGGATTCGGTATCGACGTGGACTCTGAAAGTGGGATCCTCTCGCTGGAAACGAGAGATAGCCTTGCTGAAGTTTGGAGTGTCCTTGGTGTTCTTGGGCTTGATGGAGAGCGAAATGACAGGATCAGGCACGAACATACTCGTCATAGAGTAGCCCAGGCCACCCTCGGTGAATGTGTCTCCAGATGCGCAGTCCACGCCAAAGACGGCACAAATTTCTCCAGCGCCAATCTCCTGCACTTCCTCCATCTCGTTGGAGTGCATCCGTACGATACGTGGAATCTTGACCTTCTGACCAGTTCGAGCGTTGAAGACGTTTTGTCCCTTGCGAAGCGAGCCCTGGTAGACACGGACGTAGGTGAGCTGGCCGAAGTTTGATTCTTCCAGCTTGAAAGCGAGACCAACGAAGGGTAAGGAGTTGTACGAGACGAGTTTGACTGGGGCTTCCTCTCGCTTGCGGTCCAGGGCCAAGTTCTCAACCTCGGATGGATTTGGCAGGTAGTCGACCACGGCATCCAGCATGGGCTGTACGGCCTTGTCGGCCAGCGCAGATCCCATGAGAACAGGCGTGAACTTGAGCGAGATGGTGGCACGGCGGATGGCAGCCTTGATCTGATCGATTGATGGAGTCTGCTCCTCCAGGAAGATATTCGCAATCTCCTCATCCACATCGGCCAGGGTCTCGATCAAGAGATTCCTCTTCTCTTGGGCGAGTTCTTTCAAATCTGCTGGAACCTCATCCTCTCGGACCTCCTCGCCCTTGTAGCCTTCCGAGTAGATTGCCTTCATCCTGATCAAGTCCACCACACCCTTAAACTCATCTTCCACACCGATAGGTATTTGTACTGCTGCAGCGGGCAACCTCAGCTTTTGGCTGATACCGTCAACAGCTTTCCAGGGATTGGCTCCAGCACGGTCCATCTTGTTGACGAAAGATATCCTGGGAACATTGTACCGCTTCATCTGGCGATCCACGGTAACTGTCTGACTCTGCACACCACTGACGGCGCACAGAATCATGACAGCTCCATCCAGCACTCGCAGCGCTCTCTCAACCTCAATGGTGAAATCGATATGTCCAGGGGTATCAATCAAATTGATATGATACTTCTCGTCTTTCAACTGTCCGGTGACAGGATCTGGCGTCTTCTTGACCCAATCGCAAAAAGTCGCTGCTGACTGAATGGTGATGCCCTTTTCCCTCTCGAGGTCCATGCTGTCCATCTTTGCGCCCACAGCATCCCTGCCTCTGACTTCATGAATATCCTTGATTCGGCCGGTATAGAATAAGACTCTTTCGGTTGCTGTCGTCTTTCCTGAATCGATATGCGCCGCAATACCGATATTCCGCACCTTGTCCAAGCGTGCTGCCTCTTTCGGGTCCAGGCTTTCGACGATGGCCTCTTGCGAGAGGGATGTAGGATCGTGAACGGCGGCTTCTTGGACAGCAGCTGCGGTGGCGTTCCATCTCCGCGATACGTTCGCTATTCTGTTGTGGTTCTGGCCTTTGATGGATCGTCGAGCAATAGGGAGCGCTGCAGCCGTGAATGCCCTCCGACCGCATCCACTGGCATTGGCACGGCGAAAGGCCGCCGTCCGCAGGCTCGTGCGGACCAGAGCGTGCCCGCGCATTTTGATGGAGCGAATGAATGGATTTGATTGAAGTCAAGTCAATCGAGCAATCGAGCGCTCGTCAACTTTTTGTTGGAGACTGTCCCGATTCGGACGCTCGCCGCGGGGGATCACGTGCAAGCTTCAGTGAATCTTCAATTATAGAATGCAGGTAAGTCGCGATATCAACACCCTCCACCACCACATTCTCATCCTCCAGCAGCACCATGTCGCTCGTCCCCGCGCGCAACGGTGCGAATGCGCCGCCGACTCGATCCGCCGACCTGGTCAGCGACAAGCCGTTCAAGACCTCGACCAAGGGCAAAGTGCCCACCGGATACGCTGAGGAAATCGCCATATCAGAGCAGAGCTTTCGAAATCTTCATCGCGACGTGCAGAAGCAGCAGGCAGCGGGAAAAAAGCGGAAGCGTGAGACGAAGGGTGACAGCAGTGTGGTCTATGGAGCCGGCGCATACAAGGGCCCGTGGGCCAAATATGACGAGCGGAGGATCGACAGCGACAGCGGCGAGGAGGTCGAGGTGGAGGTGACGGATGACGAGAGCGGTGAGGAGGAGGTGGTATACGAGGAGGATGCGCTGGTGGCTAATCCTACACGTGGAGGCCTGAAGGGCACGGCGTACGATGAAGTGGGCACGGAGAAGGAGAGCAGCGTGTTCGAGGGCAGCCAGCAGTACGACTACCAGGGCCGGACCTACATGCACGTACCTCAGGACCTAGACGTGGACCTGGTCGGCGACTTCGAGAATCTCAACTTGAAGTGCTACCACCCCAAGAAGCTGATCCACACCTTCAAGGGCCAGCAAGCGAAAAGTGCGCACGAAAAATCTCTCACCTCCCTCAAATTCTTCCCTTCGTCTGGTCACTTATTACTCAGTGCTGGTGCGGACGGCAAGGTGAAATTGTGGGATGTCTACCACGATCGGGAACTACTACGCTCCTACTCAGGCCACACGAAATCCGTCGTCGACATCGACTACTCCCCAGATGGCACCCGCTTCCTCACTGCCTCGTACGACCGCCAAATGAAGGTGTGGGATACAGAAACAGGATCCTGCCTCGGACGATATTCCACCGGTAGTACCCCTCACGTCGTGCGATGGCAACCAGACGATCCCTCCGGCAAAGAGTTCCTCGCGGGCATGCACGACAACAAGATCGTGCAATTCGACACCCGACTCCCGCCCGACGGCGACAAGAAGAACCCCGTCCAAGAGTACGACCACCACTTGGGTCCCGTCAACACCATCACCTTCTGCGACGAAAACCGCCGCTTCGTCACCACCTCCGATGATAAATCCCTCCGCGCCTGGGAATACAACATCCCCGTCCCCATCAAATTTATCGCCGAACCTTACATGTTCCCCATGGTCAAGTCCGCCGCCCACCCCGCCAAAAACAGCGTTCTGCTCCAGAGCAGCGACAACACCATCAAAGTCTACAACACCGGCGAGAAGATCCGGCAGAACCGCAAGAAAGACTTCCGAGGACACAACAACGCTGGATATGCTATTGACGTCGATGTCTCGCCTGATGGAGGCATTGTATGCAGTGGTGACTCTGGAGGTTTTGTGTGCTTCTGGGATTGGAAGACGTGCAAGATGTGGCACAAGATCAAGGCGAGTGACGGTGCGGTGGTGAGTGTGGCGTGGCATCCGAGGGAGAGCAGTAAAGTGGTTACTGGTGACTTGAATGGTGTTGTCAAGTATTGGGATTAGGTGGGCAGTATCAGGAAGTACTGAACAGGCGAGGAACGAGAAACGATCTGTATCAATTGAAGACCTGGTATGAAGCCCGTGGCCCAACAAAACTTCCCTGGCTGAGACTCCCGAGACTTGTTAGTATCGTTCAAACCAACGTCGCAACGAGGCAGCGATCACAACACCTAAAGATCTCAGCAAACGCTCTCGATGTCTCTACCGAGGCCTCCCCAACTAATGAAGCCGACTCGGCAGAACGTTCGGCCCGCCCACAGCCTGAAGGATTGCTCGCATTCTCGCGTTCCACGGATACCGCTGTCAGCTGCTATGGCGATATCTAGGGCAAGACTTCTGTGCGACGAAGTCGTTCTTCAACGGTGGTTTCTTGCCGGTGATGATCGCTAAGCAACCAACCCACCAAGGAACATGTCCACCCCCAAAGTCCTCCTCATAACAGGCGCCTCCTCCGGCCTAGGCCTCGCCCTAACCCACGCCGCCCTCGCCTCAGGCCACAAAGTCCTCGCCACAATGCGTAACCCCTCCGCCAACCCTACCCTCATCACCACCCTCGAAAAAGACGACAACTGCAAAGTCATCCCCCTAGACGTAACCTCTCCAACTCTCGCCCAGGACCTCTTGGCTTGCATCCCCATCTTCGGCCGGATCGATGTGCTGATAAATAACGCCGGCTACGGCTACGGCGGACCGCTCGAAGATTGCGATGTGGAGGAGTCGAGAAAATTGGTCGAGACGTTGTTTTGGGGTCCCATCCTCGCAACCAAAGTCCTCATCCCACATTTCCGCGCGCAAGGCGGCGGGATGGTAGTGAATATCTCGAGCGCGGAGGCGATTACGGGACAACCAGCTCTGACCTTCTACTCCGCCGCCAAACACGCCCTGGAAGGCGCCGCCGAAGCCCTTGCCGGTGAACTCGCGCCCTTCAACATAAGGGTCTTGATCATCCAGCCCGGCGGGATTCGGACGAGTTTCATGGATCCTGCGCGGATGTCCGCCTCCCCCTTATCCTCGCACTACGAAAACACCCCCGCGGACTTCGTCATGCAAGCTATTCGAGCCATGGACGGGAAACAAGGTCTCGATCCCGAGAAGTGTGCGCGGAGGATTGTGGAGGCGATCGATGGGGGTAAAGGGGAAGGGTGGCCGAAGGGTGGGATGCAGGGATACTTGAGATTGCCGCTGGGAAGGGAGTTTTTGGGACGGTTGGAGGGGAAGATGGAAATGCTCAGGGGGGATGTGGCTGCTCTTGAAGGGGTGGCGAGGAGTTGTGATTTTGAGGAGAGCCCGGAGTTGTAGTTGAATTGCCGCGTTCTGGTGTATGTTGACTCTTATGGATCTTCTCTAAACCTCCTAAACTTTTTAAGTTGCGTCTTGCGTGGTACTTCGCAACGGGAATCGTCTCTTCGAGTACTCCCAACGCCTTTGCTCGTTTCTCTTCCGATACTCTTTCATCACGCCCAGACGAAGGGCTTCTTGCTGGGGATGCCACTTCTTCTTCATTTCCGCTCTCCACTCTTTGAAAGGGTCTACTACCGATGCATTACTTCGACGATCACAGACTGAACTTCTCGTGCGTATCGATCCAGCGTCTTGCTTCCTTGATCGCGAGTCTGGCAGCTTCGAGATTCGGCTGTAGGGAGGCGTTGGCTTTGGGAGACGCTCGGTCTAGCTGCGAGATGAGACGTTAGATGTTACCTCATCTAGTATCTGGTCTACTTACATCAACGCTCTCGTTCGTGATGGTGAGGAGGCATTGCTGCATGGACGTATACAAGTCCTTGATTTCCGCTTCCGTATGCTCGATTATCGACCAAAGTTCTGCGGCTCGTTGTAATGCAGCGACGAACTGTGCTGGGTTGACGAAGTCTAAAGGCTTGCTGTTTGCTGTTTGATCATTCTTTAGGGCGATTGTCGACTCGCGACACTTCTTGATGCGATTTTAGTGTCAGATTGATCTTCAACCTTAGTTCTGGCAGCCGACGCATCGTGAGATCGTGATGAGTGGACGGGTGCGTCTATGGATGATGCGATGGAAGGGCTTGGTGTTTCTGAAACTAGGTCAATGGGTGTAGGCGTCGGGACTGTTTCGAAATATCTTGAAAATAGCTGCAAGAGCCACGCCATGGGCAACGTCTCGCAGATCGGAATATCAATCCTGTGCTCCAAGTTCGCTGCTAGGTCGGTTCGATTGTAGATGCGCGCTGCTTCGCAAGATTACGGGTTGTCGTTTGCGACATCTCTTTGCTCCGTTCCTGTGCCGTTTTGGTACACTTTACACAAGGGGCTGCAACAAGGAGCTTGCAAGTTGTCTACATGAGTCAGATAGGCATATGCTCTGATTCTTTTGCGTAGGCGCGAGTGATTCGCCTCTCTTCGGACAGGCTTGCAGATAATTGTAGAAAGGGAGACATGACGAGCCCTTCTTGTATTCTTCGTATGATCGTGAATCGACTTTACTAAAAACCATGGGGCGATTCAATGGCGTCGATATGAAATTACGATCGTGAGTGTTCGTAGAAGCGCCATTCACCCTTGCCCCTTTCCGCAGATCGTACATCCACACTTCAAGCGATTAGTCCAGGTCTCGTTTCCTCTGTCTCCTCTCTTTCTCAGCCTCCGCCCGCATGACGTCCCTCTTCGGCTCGTATTCTCTAATCAACGCCACTCGAGCTGAATCGCCGGAGTTGTCGGTTCGTTGACTGCGAAACGGACTGCCCGATGGCAACAGGGGTGACTCTCGAGCATAGGAGCGTTCGTTGCCTCTTGCGACGCCTCTTAGATATTTCCTGACCCGTCGTCTTGCCTTCTCGGTGAAGTTCGGGAGCTCGTCTTCGGGTGGTATTATTGTTGGCAGTGGCAAACCTGCTGCTATAAGCCGATCAATTGCACTTTCGAGCCTTTGACGAGAGGACTGCACGCTGCCGTTCATGTGATCACACACCTCCTCGTAAGTAAGAGTCCACATTTCGAAGGACATTTCTTGGAAGTCCTCGACGGTTGCGTCTGTGTATGTTGCTAGATACTTAATGAGGTCGCTGTTGTAGTCCTTCTTGAAAGTTTCCAGCTCGTTGATGTACTGCTGATGTTGCTTTTGACAGCGATCAAAATCCGCGAGAAGCTGGCGAGCGGCCTCAGGCTGGGGAGCATTTGCCGCGGGAGCCTTGTTTAACGGCGACAGGCTAGCGCCCGACGAGGCGTGTGCCGGAGATGCAACGGATGGCGGTATGAGTACAGTGTCCAGAAGCCCCGATGCCGACAGAGCGGGAATGACTCGATCCTTTACCAGCGCCTCGCGTTGATGTTTCTCAATCTTTTCTTGCACTTCTTTGAGCCGCTTTGCTCTCCTTTGATACACTCCGGCGTCGAGCTTCGCCTTCTTCAATTGGCGATGTTCAGGGCTTGAGTCTATGTGTTGCGTTGTCCTGAACCTCTTATCCGCATCCCGGTACTCTCTTTCGGCAGCATGGTACCGTTCTATCGTACGCTTGAGCTTCTGTGCGCCTGCAAGTTGAAGTCAGTCTCTAAGTATGCCCATCTTTCATATTACTTCGTCGCATACCTTCTGAGGTGTAGATGAAGTCGGCACAGAACTCTTCGGTAACTCTTAACCCCCCGATCCTGCCTGATAGACGTCTCTCATTGATGAACTTCTGTCCAGACTGAAAAATCTTTCGGAACAAGAGATCTTCATTCGTCCGCGCCTCTCGTATCTTCATTTCCGCGCTTTCTAGGCTCTGGTGCAAGCCCTCATCGCCTTCTAATCTCTCCTCAAGCTCTGCTACGAGCGTTTGAAGGTCTTCAATTCGAGCTGCTAACTCTGGCTCGGGTCGAGATCTCTGGCGAAGTCGCTTCAACTACGTAGTCATGTCAGCTCCGCTGGCAGATGTGGTATGTGGCTGCTCTCACGTACTTCCGCAGATCTGTGATCAAGCGTGACCTGGTAGAACAAGATGTTTGCATTCAGCCGCTCGATTTCCGAGTCCAGGCTGTCTCTGACTACCCAGAGCTCAGCAGCCCTACGAAGCGCCGCCACAAAGCTGTCGGGATCTCTGAAGTAACTCCTGCTATGTTGTGGCGACAGCGCATGTGATCTCTTTCTCGAAGTGACAAGTGTGGTTCGGGCGTGTCGGGGCTTTGGTCCTCGGCGGTCTGCCCGGGCGGAAGTGGATGAGTGCGACTTGGGAGGTCTTGAGCCACTGTTCTTGGGCTCGTCGAGACTGAGCTCATGCTCACTTACGTTCGAGCGAGAATCAAGCGAGGAGTTCCTGTCATCAAGAGCTGGAGGCGCCGGAGTGCGGTTGAATGAGAAGAGGTCAGTCAAGTGCCGGAATAGAAACGCCATATCAGGTATCCCGTATGCATAGATCCAATACTGGGTTAAGAGCCTTCTTGATAATGACCCGACCGACAGGCATCGTAGACACGATTCTTCGGTGGAGGAGACGAGAAAAGTCGAGGAATTTCGGAATGGTGTGACCAGGCTGCCGTTTGCAGCCGCTCCTTTGTTCAATGTAAGACTACCAGTCCAGCGACGAAAGAAACAACCCTTTACGCAACAAAACTTTTCGAGCAGCATTGTCAACCTAGTTCTCAATGTGCACGAGCTCCGACACTGTACAATAATCAATTCGATACCTCTCATGTGTAAACGCCATGAACTTGTTGAAGTTGAGATCATTCCTGGCGTCTCGTTTCTTCGGGCTCATCCGCTCACCGTCGTCCCAATGCTTGCAGATCGGCCATCTGTCGGAGAGCACATCTCAAAAGTCAGGCCGCGTCGGGTATCAGCACCGAGAATCAGACCTTCGGGGCCAAGATTCGATTATTGACACGTTCAAACGAGCGAGCAGACATCTCCGGCTACAGGCAGATATTGAGAACGAGACTGGGCAGGAACTCATGCCAGTCTCTCATTGCGAATACTAAGGCTCATCTCTAAACCTTCTAAACCGCTCCAACTGCTCCGCTTGGGCATCCTGAGTTGGACTTCTTAGCTTACCACCCCTCTTCGGATATTTCATTCGTCTTTGCCAAGTCAGAAAGTTCCGCCTCCTATACTCCTTCATCGCCTCAGTCCGTAAAGCTTCTTGTTTTGGATGCCATTTCCTCTTCATTTCATCCGCCCGTGCGCTTGCCTTTGGGCTCCTGTCGCTACGTCGATCCCGCACGGAGCTGCTGGTTCGAATCAACGGACTTGTGCGCGGAGCTGTGTGATGCTCTCTTCCCCGAGCCACATCCCTTTGGTACCTACGCACTCGTCGACGGAGATTATCGTCTGGGCCTGTGTCATCGCTGTCGAGCGTGGGACTCAGGGGCACTTCCTGACCGGCGGCGATGACTCGATCCCTCGCTTCCTCCATTTCTCTGGCCCTCTTCTGGCTTACTCGTCTCCCCCGTTCACATATCTGCTCGTAGTTCTCCCCCCTGAAATTCTTGAAGACCTTGTCGAAGTCTTCCGGCCTTACACGTTCGTAGATGTACACATAGTTCGAAAGACCTTCGCGATACCTTTGTGGCACTGCTCGCAATTCATCCGCAATCTTGTGATGCCGATCACGCAGGCGAACGTAGTCTCGCTGGGCTGCGCTCAACAATGTGTCATTGTTCTGAGCAGTCCCTTGCTCATGAGCTTTTGCAATTGGTGATACATCTGCCACTGATGAAGCCGGCGGCGGCACTACCACGGATAAGGGTATCAACGTGGTATTTAGCAGATTGCTTCCGTAAAGAGCAGGAACAACATCTAAACGCACCCAGGCCCATTGCCTTGCCTCCTGATTTTTGCGAAGTAGTTTTATTGTCCCCTCGCACTGTTTGAATTCATTCGCTGCTGTCCTTTCCGCTTCTTCAAGGTTCGTGATCTCCTGCATGTCGTTGTGGCCATCGCCATGCCTCTTTGCAGCTCTCAGTTCACTGCTTAGGTTCAACCACGTCCGAAGAAGTGCAGTGTATCTGTCCTCTTCCCTCGTGAGTCGGAGGGCGCATTCTCTTACGTTGATCAGCGTTAGCCAAAATGGAGTCTGGAGATCGATAGTCATCTGGGGAGCTGTGTCCTTCTCTCGTTGTGCCTCAATGATCGCTTGGCTAGATTGAAAAATGCTCCGAAATAGAGTCTGCGCTGATATCGTTGTGCGCCTCTTTTTGACCTCTGCTTTTTCCAGCCTGGCGATCAATCCATCTTCACCCCGCAAAGTCGATTCATGTTCTCTGATTTTAGATTCTGTCGACTTCATCTCCTGCTCCAAGATGGCATTTGTTCTTCGACTTATTCGGTGTAACTGCTTTCGCGTCAGTGCTTCTCTTCGACTTCGTTCACTGTGACTTACAGTAACAGACAGCATATCCAACTGTTCGTAGTTGTATCGAATACGATGCACGAGATTGTCAATCTCAGTCTGCATAGAGCGAATGATGTACCAGAGCTCCGCGATTCTTTGCAAGGCAACCACAAACTTGCCTGGGTCACTCAAAGAGGACGAAACGTCCGGCCTTCTAGGTGGTAGATGTGCAGTGACATTGCTTGGCTGATTCTCCACCGTGGCATCACGCCCGACAGTGGACTCCGCGTTCGATATCTCCGACGGTGCATTGTAGATCGGTTGAGCGAGCGAGGCGAAGAATCGTGCCACCGGTCGGACAAAGTAGTCCATTCGCGAATCGACGCCAGGGCTTGCCAAACTTCCAAACCGCACTGCGCTGCTTAATGGCGATGTTTGTCCAATGAGAATGATATGAAGCGGGGGAGGGGTTAACATGAACACAGTAGTGTCTCTATCTATCTACCTAGATGCAGCCCTGGACACGCACGCGATTTGGATCACGATGCTTGCGGCTCATGCTTTGTCTTATTGCGTTCTCCTCCCTTGTGAGACAATGACAAGGTAACTTGAGATTTCAGATCCAAGCCACCACCTTTTCGGCATCCACAAAGGTCGGATAAAGCCACTAACAGCTCACGCTTCCAGAAAAGCATGGCGCTGCAAGGCTGCGACAAATGCATCGTTCGAACCCAGACGAGTCTCCTTTTTCGTTTAGACTCTAGTGGATTTGGGAACATAATTTCTGGGTCATTCCTGCGTGATCCTCTGGACTGGGGCTTTCAAAGGGCGTCTCGATATCTGCGGAGTCGAGTAAGGTTGGCGAGGAACGTTGCCAAAGGCGCAATCCATGCCTCTCGCTCCTGACGAAATACTCCAGACGGGGAGACGACGCTCCCTCCGGAGACCGGGACATCTTTCTAGAATGTTACTCACGGAAATCTTGTGGCCTTTTCTACGATGGTGCTTGCGTCGTACTTCTTTGCTAGGATATGATCGAAAACAAAGCAGAACGACCAATGCGTGGATGAAGCAAAGAACAGGGGCGTCTCATCCAGGTACGCGGAAATGGGTAGGACGAGACTGGACTTCCGATAATCATCAGAGCATTTGAGACACAAGTGCGTGTTGAACGATCCTGCTTGTCCTACAACGTCTGCGATTAAGCTAATCATCGTCCGCCCAGGGGTTCTTTGGCACAAGATCCTGAGTCGGGCTTCGCAATGCTAATACCCTCCTGGAATACTTGATACGATCCGTCCACATCTTGCTCTTCCGTCGCCTCTGCTCCTTTACGGCTTCGACACGCATTGCGGCTCTCCTGGGCTCATACTCCCTAATCAAGGCTGCGCGTGCAGATCTGTCATCTGAAATGCCGCTCCGTTGACTACGGACAGGACTACCAGAAGGTAGCAAGGCTGATTCCCGCGCATACGACTGGTCTTTCCCTCTTGCGACGCCTCGCAGGTATTTTCGTATCCGACGTCCTGCTTTCTCATTGAACTCTGGCCTCTCGACTTCGGGGGGTGGTATGGTTGGAAGCTGAAGGCCAGCCTCAAGGGCGCGAGTAGTTGCCTGCTCCAACGATTGCCTAGCTGTTTCGATACGTTGCTCTCCCATGGCACAAAGCTCCTCGTAAGGCGCTCCATACATTTGGTTTGCGTATGCCTCAAAATCCTCCATAGTCGCGGTTGTGTACGTAGCCAAGTAATGTACCTGTTCCGTTTCATGCGAGTCTCGGAAAGTCTCGAGTCTGTCAACGTTTTGTTGATATTCGTCCTGGGCACCATTTAGATCCGCTATGAGCTGTTGTTCCCTACCGATGTCTTCTGTGGTATTCTGACTTTGGCCGTCAGACCGTCTTTGAATAGGGGAAAGGCTGGCACCCGACGAAGCTTTTGCGGGCGACACGAGCGATGGTGATATCAGGACGGTGTTTAGCAGGTCGGCGTCTGATAAGGCTGGCAGAATTCTGTCTCTCACTAAGGATGCTTGCTTTTGTTGTTCGATCTGTTCATGAACCCCTTGCAGATACATCGATCGCTTGTATTCGGCTTCTGCTTCTCTCTTCTCTCTTCCCAGATGCTCGAGGTCCCTTTGCCGGCCAAATCTCCCGGAACTTGTCGGCACAGGACTGTCTCGGATTCTGCGGTATTGAGCCCAGGCGGCTTGGCGCCTTCTGGCAGCACGTTCTGTACGAACAGCGACTGGGGGGGCAATGTCAGCGTTCAACAGCTACATAAAGAAGCACTTGTTTGAGGCTTACAGTCGAGTGCATATGTAAATTCCCGACAGAGCGCTGGTGTAACATGAAGTGTCCCAATCATCCCAGATACTCTACTTCGGTCGATGTGCTCTTGGCTGCCCCGAAGAATCTTGCGCATGAGCAAGAGTTGGGCCACCTTGATCTCTTTGTGTCTGGCTTTCGCCTCATCCAAGTGCTGGAGTAGGCCATCTCCGCCCTCGATCATTTCTTGCAGATCTTGAATTTCGGATTCGAGACCTTGAATGGCCTCTTTTGGTACGGGACAGGACTTGTCAGAAAGACGTCTTAGCTAGTCTATGCATGAGAACTTTGCCGCAACGATCTGAAATATTCGCACACGTACCTCGGTCTGGGCAAGACCTTCAAGACACTGGTGATACATGATACCTTCGTGGAGATCCTTTATCTCTGATTCGACCTTTTCTGCAATCGTGCAAATCTCGGCGGCTTGCTGTAGAGCAGCAACAAACCTCTCGGGGTCTCGAAGCTCATGTGGCGGAAAGCGAGACCTAGGAATGACATAGCATTTCTTCGATACTAGCTTGGTCCGATCAGGCTTGAATACTTTGGGATAGTCTTCGGGCTCCGTAGGATTCGTGCTTTCGTGGCCTGAGCGAGGAGGACCTGGCGGTAAATTTGCAGTGCCTGAGGTATCTTCTTGGGGAAGTGTAGTCTCTTGCTGTGCCGTCCAGAACAGACCCGACAATGCTCGTATGATAAAGGCCATTACTGATAACCGGTACGTCAACGAATCAAGTCTGATAACAGTGCTATCGCACTGATGAAGTTCGATCAAGCGATAGAAAAGGATTGCGGAGTACTCCAGCTTCGGGCTTTGTCCTGTAGACGTGAAGCCGTTGACTGCTTTCAGCAAATTTCTTTGTTGATTTGTGAGACATGCACTGACGTTTGAGTTTCTTTCATTTGCAATCGCCCATGACAACACGCACACTATCTACACAGGAGTCTCACTATGGATGTCCCCAGCCCGAACAGTAACTGCATCTCAAGCAAGAATGTCGTACAGACACTAGCCATCCATACTCCACCGTAAATCATCCAAGAAACTCCCTCAGTCCATGCGTGTACACCTTGCAATCCTCTATATGGCGTAACTTCACCGACCAAGCCCACGAATAACACTGCCCAATGCTGATGCGGGTGTCTTGTAGAGTCGGCCGTCGCGGCTCTTCTGTGGCAGCTGGATGTGCGGTTGTGACGAGGCTGCTCTACTGCCTCCGCCATTCAACTGTTCCAATGGCATGAGGCTCCGGTGTGCTGGTGCCCTGTTCTCGACAACTAAGGCTGGTGCTTCGTGTGTTCTCTGCTGAGTCGAAATCGTCTCATTTGCGCCTGAGCCTGGCTGCATTCCAGTTGCTGTAGGAGCCTTGTGCGACGGAGATGGGGAAATAGGGGGCGTAGCAGTGGAATCCGAAGTTGTTGAAGAGGTGTCGCTGGATTCGGCGCCTGGGCACTGAAGACCACCTTCGGAGTCGCTAGAAGAAGAAAATGGGTCGGCCATGGCGTTGTCGCTGACTACTTCGGCGATGTCCATCCCTAACATGGGATCCCTGGTGTCGGACGATCGATACTGGGTATGGTCTTGGTTCGTTTGAAGCGCCGATTCTGGCACTTGGCTGCTGCTCGTCAAGGTCTGGGCCGGTCCCATCGCATTGACAAGCATCTGTGTAGCTTCAGATGATATCTTATCAAGAACATCTTGTGCCAGCCCACCCGACAGCAACTGCGACTCTGCATCCTGCCACATGCGCTCGCAGTACTTTCTACCGTATGAAAGTAGCAGCGCCTGGCTCTCGGGATAGAAAGTGCCATCGGCGGGCTTCATCGCCTCGTGGTAGTATCGTATCTCGGGTACCACACAGATGGTGCCATCTTTCATATCATCTCCCTGCACCAGCACTCTCCCATCGGCCTCACCTGGTGTTTCATCCCCAGAAATGGCGTGCGTTGTAAGTGAGCGATTCTGACGATCTACGGGCTGAGATTCGTTTCCCTTGCCGTGGAAGGTGAGCATCCGAAAAGCAAGAAAAGATGTGGGTCCGCAGCTGAGTACGCCGTATGGTCGAAGCTTGTTGACCTTTTCCGCAAAGCGCGTGGTGTCGTAGTCCGATTCTTCAGGCTTCTTGTGGTCCTCCCAGTCTGACTCCTGTGATCGGTCAAACGAACTCTCCATCCACAACACGTGGTACTGCCGCGCCATTTGCTGGTTCCTCGTTTCGTCTCTCGATAAGTCGTCGTGCTGGCGCATGCATCTGTCAGTCATCGACTTCAGACTCTTCGAAAACATGTAGAGGGCATCTTGACGCTCTTCAGTGAGGTCAAATAGCTCATCTGTGTCAATCGGGGTGTCGTCTTGTGCGGCGCCCTGTAAGGCTTTGACAACGTCCGAGTTCTTGATGACGATTTCAAAGAACGGAAGAGCTGCGGTGATCGCCTCACCAACCGTCCGCATCTTCACTAACTTCTTCGGATAGCCGTCTCTAAGTCGATTAGACTGCTTTGTAGGTGATGCATTGCCTGAAGGCCTCTGACAGCATTGTGGGCAGTTGATACCCAAGCTCATGAGATACTTTCGGAGCTGCTTCTGTGTCTTGGGTGATCTTGAATTCCGGAGTAACAATTCGGCCACCAGAGGCTGAGATGTCTGCACCGAAAATCCCAGTTTGTAGAGTGCCTTCTTGTGGCACATTCCACATTCGAGCCGGACAGTATGAGGACCTCCGTCGCAGTCCGCGGGCACTAGCGCGTTGCTGATGGCCCTCACCTTCGCTTCGTCGGACATAGTTGGGTTGTTCAATATCCACAGGAGCTTGTAGATGACCTGGTTTGAGAACTCGACGGTATGCTTGATTTCATTGCGTGGCTGATTGTTTTTCTTTGCCTTTTTGGCACCGGGAGTTGGTGGGGGCGATGGTACGCCGGCGCTATCATCGCCATCGGATATGTCCTCGTGCTGACGCTTAGCCATGCTGCCAGGCGCGAAAGCTGCCCATGTACAAGGTGTAGTGCCTTTGGAGTGATCTGAAGACAGGCAAGTCTGCGTCAAAATGGGCGAAGAGAGGTCCTAGTCCACCAGTCAGGCCTTGAGGAGTTACCCGTCCAGTGGCGAAGCCAGTGCGTATTCTAGTCGACTCGAATCGAGGGCGGAAGCGCTAAAGTCGCACTTGGAAGGCGTATCAGAGAGCAGCGGCGCCTTGAGGTTGATGGAATCCAGTGACTGGAGGATGTTCTTGTGAGCAGCAGCCTCCAACAAGTCCGAGACGAGAAGTTGGCGCTCGTCGAGGACTCGGGGTGGAGACTGCCTACGGCCTCGAGGACTGATGTCGCTGGGGTCAGGCAGGCGCGCGGTAGTGGTATGCGTTGCGGCGGCGGCGGCGGCGGCGGCGAAGCGGTGTAAAGGCGGCGCACAGCTTGGGCGGCAGAGAAGAGACGCTCTGATACCAGCGAGTCGCAGCGGCAGCGGCGAGGTGTAAAGATGCGGCGCAGCTTGAGCGAAAGAGCAGAGTGTCCGAGGCGGTCGGGTTGGAGAGGGTGGTCGGACGCTCTGGTATCGGCGAGTCGCAGCGGCGGCGGCGAGGTGTAAAGGCGGCGCGCAGCTTGCTAGACTCCTCGACGCAGTCGAGCTGAGGAGTATGGTCGGACGCTCTGTTATCAGCAAGTCGCAGCGGCAGCGCTGAATCTCGCGGCGGCGGAGACTGGTCGAGGACTGCGAGTCGGCAGCGGCAAAGCAAAAGAAAGCACCTCACACAGCAGCAGCGTCGTCGTCGTGCAAAGGCAAAAGTGCGACAGGAAAAGAAGTCGGCGGAAGGGTGCGTCGTCGGAAGAGATTCGAGGCAGCAAGGTGAACGACTTTTGACGCTCGGGCCATGTGCCAAGACCCGTGCACGTCGGGGGCAAGTGAATGTTCGCGAGATTAAGGTTTGCGATTGCGAAGCGCTTACATCGCTGCGCAGAGGCCGTTCACCAATCATTTTATGGGTCCACTTGTATGTCTTGACATTCACCGTTTGAATTCGCCGGCGGTATGAATCCCTCAAGGCTGCGCTAGGATCGCAAGGCTGCGAAGCTATAGTCACAAGATCCCATGATAATACGAACACAGGTTCACCAGGCTCGCCACAAGCACACACCTAGAACTTACCTCACAACACAACCAGCGCTTCTACGCCACACCTCGAGATTATCTCTATCAAAGTCAATCAAGGCTCTTGACTTCCCAAAAAGCAGCGTAATAGACATTCGCTTCAAATCTCTTTGCGCATCTCTCTACTCAGATATGAAAAGCCATGAAAGCCACACATCGCTTTCTCAGCTCTGACTCTCGAAACCGCATTGGCCTCCATTGAAGCCTTTGGCGCTGTGCTCCGACTATCACAGCTGCCGCCTTGCAGGTGCCTTGCGCTGTCTTCTCCTACATATCCCTACCAGGTTGAGAGCTTCACAGCCGTGCTTCCACAGCCTTAGCGCAGCCGCCGTAGACCCTCTCTCCTTGCAAATTGCCAAAGCGCTTAAGCATAGACTCTCAACTTTGAAACCCGCAGGGTAGGCTGTAGCAAGCATCCTCTGAGCGCTTGAATGCAAAGAAGCACTACTCAAAGCGCTAGAAACTCACGCACCACAGCACAGCCAAACTCTTCAAGCCCTCTGTTTCCGCACAATCATTCGATGAAATACATCACCAGCCATCCATGATCTCTCTTCAATTTCAAAACTCCCAACTCGGTACGGAAGCGCAAAAGCCACACCACGGGCGCTTTGCCTGCATTCTACGCCTGACCAACACACTCCCCTTCCAGACCACACTTCAACCAACGAATTAAGCGCACATCCCCAATGCCAAAGCAGAAATGAAACACATCTCATCGTCTCCCCTCGCCTCCAACCACCAAATTCTTCCCCTTAGCAGCGACCTCCACAGCCCGCAAAGACAACCACCTCATCTTCTAGGTGCAACCCAAGAACACCCCCTCACCACCTCATCACAACCAACTCCTATTCTCAAGAAACCGCAGAAAGATCCCCCCTTCGCTCCCCAAATTCCTGAAATGACAATCCAGCCTCTTCTCGCAGAGTATATCAACCTGAGCTCTGGCCGACTACGCTCCCCACCTCAGTCAAGAAGTCTTGCGCAAGACTGAAGAGAGCAGTGTTGTCGTTTGCGGTTCAAGGGGGGGGGGGG